>SNQJ01S0140728.1:14814-24997 GCA_010110895.2 Picea sitchensis
TTATGTTATTATATATTCTAAATGTTTATTAATTCAAGGTTAATTTTAAATATTAATCAATTATGTTCATAATAGGAATTAAGTTATTTAAGAGTTTATTAAGTTGTCTTAGATTTTTAATATTAATATTTAATGTTAAAAATGTGAGCTTCTATTCACAGGCATGATTAGGAGGGGTTTTAATCGATAAAAACAATAATAATCATTAGTAATTTTTATACAATACTTCATTATATTCAAAACAAAGTATATTTTTTTACAAAAAAAGAACATTAGTCTTTTCTGCAGATGGTTCTATGCATGTGATCGCAGGTCTATTCATTGGTAGCCAGCTATTAAAGAAAAGATCCTTATCCAATGCTAGAGTAAGAACAAAACAACCTCTGTCCTAGAGGAGGAGATCTAGAAAATGCCAGCGCATTCTTCTAAGGATAGCTGGAAAAATTCTGAAAAACAATACATTAAAGCAACATAATAGTGGAGGGACCCTCATTGTCATCCTCCCATCGAGAGAAAATTATTTGACCAGTGGGCATCGCCAACGACAATTTTGATAATGTATCCGCGACACAGTTATCTTCTCTAAATATATGGTCAAAGGAAAGGTTCCTAAAGTGTCTAGTGGCTTCATGAGTTCTATCTTTCCATCTCAACAGGGCAGCCGCCTGGAGATCAACCTTCCCATTGAGCCATTCATTTACAATCCTTGAATCCCTAAGAACCAACAAATAAAAAAAGTTCAGTCTTCGAGCCAAGGTGAGCGTTGCCCAAGCCCCCATTAGTTCAACCTTTGTGTTAGAGCCTTGTCCACAATTGAGTGTCCACCGAAAAGAGGAACAATTAGTTATGTGGATCATCCCACCTGCTCCACAGAGTTTGTCGCTTTGTTGCGCAGCTCCATCAAACCAAGAAATGACTCTATTTGACAGGAGCTTTACGTTGGAGATGCACAATGGATGAGATTTAAATCGGATACTAGAAGAATCCACCACTGCAAGAGTTTTGTAGATCACTCGATGAGTCGATGGGCAGCCCTCATCAAAGATTGTTTCGTTTCTATCAATCCATATGTTCCAGCAAAGAAAGGTTGGCAGCGAAGGGTAGGAATTATTAGATTTTTGCCAATTGCTAAGGCAAGAGCTAATCGAGTCACCAGTCCACCTTGTTGAGAGTTTTAAGCTGAGTAATACATGTTTCCAGACTGCACCAGTAAACTGGCAAGACACAAAAAGGTGAAGAGTCAATTCACATCTTGCTTTTCACAATGGACATCTACTTGGTCTCGTCCATCGTCGAGCCTGTAAGTTTTACCAAACAAGAACTTTGTTTGCGGACAATAGCCAAATAAATAGCTTGAGTTTAGTGGGGCAATCCCACTTCCATAATTTTTTCCGCCAGGTTTCCTCTATGATGTCCCAAAGCTTTGTGGCCACTGCATTATAGGCATTTTTAACTGTGAACTTACCGGAGAAGTATCCTCCCGTCCTTATGAGCGTGTCCAACCGGTCTTGGAGAGATATACCCAATCCAAGTAAGTGCATTATGAACTGGTTCCACTCGGCCTTGAGGTCCCCTTCGAGCTCCAAAAAGGATCCTTGCAGCCAATCCGCGCCTAACGCTCCTCTTGAAAGTGAGCTTTGTTCTTGATAAAGTAAGTGTATCCCTTTACGGTGTAGGTGGTCAAGTAGCAAGGGTGATAACAAACAATGTTTTCCAATGGAGTCTCACCCAAGATCAATTAACTTCCCGGAGCCTGGATTCCACAGGATCCACTGGAGAATAATAGGAAGCGTGTTTAAGAGGTTTTTCCACGTTTGAGAGGCACCCGAAGAATGTGCTTGGGCTGATCTTAGCGAAATATGGACCTGCTCATGTGGGAGGTATTTCTCCTTTACTACCTTGTTCCAAATGCCCGGTTTCATTAGAACTCTCCAAAAAGTATTCACAGATAGCGCCCTGTAGAAGAGGTACAGATTTCTTAGACCCCATCCTCCCAACTATTTGGGCTTTGAGATCTCCTCCCACTTGAAAATATGGAAGCCCATACACTGTTTGTTTCCAGACCAAAGGAAGTCGAAAATCATTTGCTGAATTTTCTTAAGAACCGAAAGGGGGAAGTGGGCAATGGCCATCTAGTAAATAGGTAAAGATTCTAGAATAGCCTTAACTAAAATGAATTTGCCTTCCAGCGAAAGTAGCATGTAACACCAGTGGTGAATGCGGTGTTCGAATTTATCAATCAACCAGCTCTAGTCTGACGCTTTGTAACTGGTTGGCTTTAGTGGAACCCCAAATAGCTGAAACCTTATGAAAGGTTTGGAGAGTCAATATTGAACAGAGCTTTTAGTTTATCCAGGGTAACATGTCAAGCCCTCAATGCTAAGAAAGTTGACTTGTGAAAGTTGATCTTCATACCTGAAACCAAGCAAAAGGTGTTAATAATTTTATGAATCTTGACCCACTCATACATGGTTGCATCAATCATGATGATCACATATCCACGTATAGAAGGTGCAAGATTTTGACCAATCTCGAGACTTTGATCCCTATCAGGTTGCCAATCGCTTGACTTATTTTCAGCATAATGCTTAGACTTTTCAGAACCAGAATGAAGAGGAGGGGCGACAGGGGGTAGCCATGTCGAAGTCCTTGCTCACAATGGAAGGCCTTTGTGGCTTCCTTGTTGATTAAAACAATGAAGAGGGTCGAGGAAATGCAACCCATCACCCATCTAGTGGTAGCCACTCCAAAACCGCATTGTAAAAGTATGAGGCGAAGAAAATCCCAGTTGATGCTATCAAAAGCCTTGTTGAGATCCAGTTTCAGGAGGATAGCTTGGAGTTTTTTTGTCCTTATACTGTGTAAGCACTCCTGTGTTGTTCCTATAGCATCGAGGATTTGTCTTCCCTTTAGGAAGCCTAAATAATTCACTTAATACATAATAACTAAACCTTAGAACATGAATAAATATTAAAAACTTAAATTAATAATAAATTATTATAAACCTTAAATAAACAAAATGAGAAACCCTAAAAATCTTAACAAAGAATTTAATTTATTAAATAATTCTACAAAAAACTTAACCGACACCTAAGTTTTTCCCACAGTTCCAATATTTATACCAGCTCTTCCCATCTTTTTAACCCAGGCTCATTGTCCTGAAGATGGATCCTGATTTGGATCCGAAACGTCGACATTCTATTGACCAAACTGTGGCTATTCTAATCAAAACCAAAAATCCCAACCTCAGAAATCTCATTAATAAGTATTGGGGAACTCTGGGACTTCAAGGAACTTTCCCTGTAACTGCCCTCCAGTGGCCATGTCATCACTAAAGGGTGATAACCTTGGTCGAGTTTGTGCCAAGAAGGATGGTGCGAATGATGTGAACCCACGGGGGTGCCACCTAGCCCTTGACCAATGATGTTGGAAGTGCTTTGGAAGGGCATAAATTCTAATCCATATCTTGGAATTGAGTATGGTAACAGTTGTCGAAAATCTCTTGACGAGCAGATGATGATGGAGACCTTAGAAAGAGGAATCAAGATAATTAAGAAAAGAGAAAATTTGATGCCCCATCCCTTAAAAAGGTACTTAGGGGTTGGGTGTGTTACAAAGTGGTATCAGATCCAAGTTACAACACTTGGCCTGATTGGGCTCACGAAAGAGTCTAGTGATTATTATTTTTTCTCTCTTCGAAAACTTTAAGGGAGAGGGCACCCCACCCTACCCTACTTATCAGAACATGATTCAAACACAGGCCTGGATGGGCCGGATAACAGTCATAAGACTAGTTTACCAAGGTTAAGATGAGCATGTTGAGAGTATTGCCGTCGTATGGAAATTATTTGCATAAGTTCCTTGAGGAGAAGGATGCAAATTAAAATCCAGTAGGGATTTTACCCAACGAGATTGAATCATGCTATACTGTGGTAGAAGAATCTTATCATTTCTTTTGGAGAAATGATAGTGAGTCCTACAAAAGTGGGATTATGTCAAGGGGCATTAATAATAAAACTTTGATGCAAATGGAATAAACCTGTTTTAAGGAGTACTTGAGTCCAGAAGTAAAATGGACTGAATAGGTGGCAGGAATTGCCTAAAAGTGGGCTTATGAAGCCCCTGTTAATAAAAAGTGTTGATTAAATGAAGGATTTGGAATTGGGAGAATGATTCCCCATGTCTAGAGGCATTATGGAAATATGTGTGGTCAACCTACTTGACCTGTCATAACTAAAAACTATTGTTGGGATAATCCCTCTTTGTAAAATAAAAGAAGTTATGAGGACTGAGAATGAACCTCATGCAAGAAGTGAAATGACATTAGCAAGTTCAAAATCTCATGGTTGTGCTATGGAAGTGTTCATCCCTATTAACTAAAGGTAGGACTATGCATGAAAATGCAAAAGGAAAGTAAGTGGAACATGTCTCACTGCATGCATGGGTATATTGCTTGGTGCACGAAGATATGCTGAAATGCATATCACAAAGATAAAGCATGCATATGACATGCATATATGCTTATTATAGTCTATTGTAAATATGGTGATGTCATAGATCATATGTGTTGGGCACATGCCTATTTTGAGGAAATACCCAATTTTGGAAAGGTAAGGCCCAATTTTGGAGAAGAACAACTGACAGGAAAAGTAGCACGTGCGAGGGAAAGCCGCATGCAAAGGAGGAAAGCATGTAAGGCACGCAAGCAAAAAAATCTAACCATGTTAGGGTTAGGGTTTTGGTAAGGGATTGTAACAACTAAGAATCTTGTAAACTAGTATAAATAAGAACCTAGGAGATCTAGGCCAGGGTTCGAACTGTGTTCCAAGTTAATTATGAATTGTAAGAAACTGTTGTGATACAATTTTGTAAGTTGTTGAGTTGTAGAAGAGTAATATAGCTAGATATCAAGGGTGATATCACATGCCGAGGAGCCTGATGTGATCTAGTCTGCCTCATAGAGGTTGTGGAACCTTTTCTCATGATTGTATGATCGAAATTGTAGTGTGCGCATCGCCATATATTGTAGAAATCTAAATAAAAGATCCTGAGAAGCCAGATCTCTGTGGACGTAGCCCAGGAGGGGGTGAACCACAGTATATCATGTGTTATGTGTGTTGTTTACTACATATTTACCTTTTGTTAGTAGTTAGATTATGAATGGAGGAATGAGTCATTCTATTAGATCTGTTAGAATGCATGCATAAGCTTAACAGACGAATGAATGTTAAGAATAATAGAAAGAATAACCAGATCATGGCCTGAAGAAGATCGAGTATAATCCCAGAATCCCCACTCTTTCCTAGACTGCAAGCACCTAAGCATTTAAGTCACCCATAGAACTATCTTGGGTGAGACTGCGCAATCGTGTGATGTGTTGCCTTCTGGTTTCCCATAAAAGCCAATAGTTTTAGAGGGTTTTGTTGGAAACTTGTTTAGATATGAACCTGGGATAACCCAAGAAGTAGATAGAAAGAGTAAAAACCAACAAATGGTTCCATTTTTAGTTGGAACTACATGGTATTGAGTGAATGGGATCCGTAGAAGAAGCATGCAGAGAATGAAGGTATAAAAAGGGAATGTTCAGACCGTGGAACCCAACGAAGGCGAAGATCAAAATATGGTTGAAAACAAAGGAGCTTGAATTTGCGCAGAAGGATAATAGAAACCCTAAGATAACATCGCGCAAATATCTGGACAAGTACATGTTTAGTGACCTGCATGAGGTATTTTTCGGTGATTTCCCGCATGTGTTGCAGGAGTGGCTATTGAGGTTGAAAGACAACCACCCTACAAATCAAATCAGACAGCTCAAGTGGAATCCTGTGGAGATCGTGCAGTTACAACAAGTTAACAACAAATTCACACGCAGTAGATTTCTGGTTAGGTAGTATTGTTGCAGGGTTTATCATGGAATTTGCAGTAGATACCTCGAAGTCTTACAATGTAGCAGAGCAGGAGTTTCTAAAAGGACCTAGAGGTAGGTATATCAGATCGATGTATACTTCAATCAATATTTTATTGTATAACAATGATGTGATGACGATGGAATTAGACAGCTAAACTTCCCTGCGTGCATGGGGGAAGGGGGGAAGCATTAACAAGAAGTGGATAAATGGAGGAAGAGATGGATAAGGGAAAGAAGAAGGAGGCCACGGACCCAATCATGATGGAGGAAGATCAAATAAAGCAGATAATGGCAACAACTGGAAATACGCGCAGTGGAGTACCCTACCAATATAAGATGAATAACAAGAAGAGAGCCATAGCTGATAGAGAGGGCTTGGCAAGTGATGAAGAAGAGGTAGAGGATCTCTGAGTTGTGGAGAAGATTGAAGAAATCTTGCGCGCAACATATGAAAGGAAGACAGGCGATCCAAGGGAAAGAACAAAAGGTAGAACTCCCATCCATGTCAATGTCAACGTAGAACACGTAACCCCATGTGCGACTAATACACCAGAAAGAACACCACCATTTAGACAACCGGAATTTAGTGGAAGAAAGATAACAATAAGTACATCCAAACAAGGAGCAACAACTGGAGGATCCAATTCAGGAAGTAGTAGTCAAATATCTACACCGCGTGGAGGTAGTAGTTCATCACAATTCAAGATGGCAGGACATGATCCCACCATCAGGTTGCCAAAATTTCGAGGAGAGGCATATAAGGACCCTGAAAAGGATTTGTTCATCTGCGAGAAGATCTAGGAAGTAAAGCATATCACATATGAGGGTACAAAACTTGCGCAGTTAGCTATCACGCTAAGAGATCATGCATTGGATTGGTATATGAGCTTAGCTATAAACAATCCAGTCAGAGTAACAAGGACTATTGCAGATGTGAAGAAGCTATTGATCAATGAATTCCAGAAGCCTAACTTAAAAGATCAGTACATGAATGAGATGATTGAAATCAGACAGAAACCAGGTGAGTCTATTTGGGAGATTGATCATAGATTCAAACGAGTGAAGGGTAAGTTGAAATATGTCAAGACTGACATGCAACATAGACATCTCTTTGTGAATTCACTGTTACCACATTTGAAATACCCATTAAGACAACACAAGTTTCAAAATTAGGAAGAGGCTTTGGAGGCAGCCTTACAGTTGCAAGAGAACTAGTATCAGAAGACAGATCCAACAATAGAGGAGTTGAAGGAGGATTCAAAAAACCTCACATTTCAACTGAACTAGAATAAGGGCAAAGAGAAAAGAGAAGTTGTTTGGTGTACCACATGCAGGACAAAAGGACACCACAAGAATGAATGCCCAACTTTCACGCAGTACATGGCAACAAGAGTACCAAACCTTTTGCCAACAAGAGGACCATGGTGCGAGATCTATAAGACACATGGGCATGATCCATATCCTTGTCCAATGATGCAGAAGTACCAGACAGTACCCAAGAGTTCATACTACATTTTTTGCAAATCGATGGGTCATGATGATAAAGACTGTAGGATAATGGAATTGACGAGGGAAAGAACTTCAGATGCCTCTACAATGCAAGCAGAAATGATGACAGGGCAAGCTGCACCTCCGTTTAACCAGGTACCACCTCCATACAACACTGCGCAACAACAGTATAACACTATGCAACCACAGTATAATAATACACAACCACGACATAACCCCACACTATATAATCAGGTTCCTTAGTACAATGCACAGTGAGGAGATCGAACTAGCTACAAAGGTGGAGGATGAGGTAGAGGAGGATTTGGAAGAGGCAGAGGTCCAGTAGTATGCCACAACTTCCAACAACGAGGACATTATGCAAGAGAATGTCCACTTCCACCTGTGACATGTATGTACTGTCGTGCAACAGACCATGACATAAAAGAATGCCCAACACTGAAAATTCAAGAAAAGAGGAACCAAAACAATCAGAATGTTCAGTGGATCTCTACAGAGGCCAGGGATGATGGAAGAAATATCAACATAGTCACACGAGGAGGTGCTAAGACAGGAACTGACGCATTGAGACAAGATCCAACAAAACACCAATGGGTGAAGAAAAATATAGAAACACAGAAGCATTTTGATGTGCGGAAAGAAAAAGAAACATTCGAGGAGGCCAGATAGGAGTTTCTCAAAGACGATGTTGCGTTTACATCAACTGAGCAACATACTCAGAATGTACCAATGTACGATATGCCTTCATAAATGGACCACACCAATGAATCACAACCTTTAGGGAAAGTAAGTACCATAAAGACTTTTCTGCAGTCCTTTGTTAAACCACTGAATGATCCATCATCTGTTAAAGATTTTCAAAATATGTTAGAAAAATGTAACACAGAGGTAGAGGGGAAGTTAAAGCAGAAAACAATCAATCACCTCCATACAAGAATGATCCGTAGGATCTTTTAATGACTATGGTTGAGTTTTAAATTTGCATGTGTTGATTAACCATTTGAGAAACTTAATGAAAGAATGAGGAAAAGAGGGGAATTATGATAGCCATATACACATATGTAGATCTGAAATGAAGTAATAAACAACAAACCATAACACGAGAATTGATAACGGAGTTCGGCACAACATTGCCTACGTCTCCTGGCCTTTGTCTCTGTGGGGGAGGCTTCTTTATTTATGTTCAAAAGCACAAAAGTACATCACAGTAGTTCCAATTGGCTACAAGACTGATCTGGTCATGTTCTTCCAGATTTCTAGAACCCAGCAAAGAAAACGGCACGTAAAACGAATGTCCGGAGCTCCCAGAAATGGTCTGCAAACGTCTGCTCCTCAATAGCTTCCCTGCATGAAAATGGCTTTGGCTTGGCTTCCCTTCAGCATAACTCTGCTCTGACTGTCCTCCATGGCCTTAAACAGGCTTGGTTTATATAGATATGAAGTTGGTTATCCATCCCCAACTTCCTTCCAAAATTTGGGCTCCAAAAAATGCCCAATATCTCCCAAAAATGGAGAAAATCCATTAATAACATGCTCAATATCAAATAAAATCCCAAACTATAGCAAAAAACCCATTTTTATATAAAAATGTCGGCGTAGCCTCCTTTTGGCGCGCTCTTGGTCATATGGGAGGCGACCATGTGGCCGGGCGCTCCACCTGTTCGGGCTGGCTCCTGGTTCTGTGGCGCGTAGGCATAGGACCGTTGGTCTAACAAACTACCCGCGCGCCCTGTTCGAAATATGGTCCGGGTCATATGGAACCGCCCGTGAACCAAGGGCTGGTCCCTATCCATTTACTCCCACGCATATCTCTCTGCAGTGTGGGTCATATGGAGGTGTAATACCACCGCGGTCGGAACCATGGGCTGGGGCTAAGCCCCAGCCCTTTCCGCCTCCAACTATCCTCTGTAATAAACTTAAATATAACTTCCGCCATATAACTATCAAGTCACACCAGCGGGGCGGGCGGTTAGCCCAGTCCTGCTAGTCCGTAGCCGAGCAGAGGTCGGGGGTTCGACCCCGGTGGAGTCCATAAATTTTGCACAACCCACGAGCCAACCACAGGGTGCCACGTGGCAGCCCATGACTGGGCCACGTGGCACCTCAACAACCAATAGAGGANACTTGCCCAGTCAGCCTGCTGACGTCATCCCTGCCACGTCAGCCTGTGCCATGTGTCACCCTTACAGTGGTGACATGTGTCACCTTCTGACTGGTCCAATTGTACCTGTCGCATGCTCCGTCACCTGCCACGTGTCGTCACCAGAAACTGGCAAGTCATCTGTACAGTTGTACGACCGGTACAATCAGCCTGCCACATGGCACTGTACGGACTGTAAGGATTGTACAATCATCCACTTTTTTTTCCTGTTTGGGTTTTTGGACAGAATACGATATCTTTCGCATACGAAGCCCATTTGACGAAGTAAATATATGGTCGGAATCAGGAAGAGGAGACAAACGCAATGGCGTTGGTTTCCTTGGATTTCGAGCACTTTCACTTTTGAGCCTTTTTTAGCCCTGTCAGGCTTCTAGATCTAATTCTGGATCACACCTCAAGACAGAGCTGCGCCCACATTTGATATAAAAATGGGTTTTTTGCTATAGTTTGGGATTTTATTTGATATTGAGCCTGTTATTAATGGATTTTCTCCATTTTTGGGAGATATTGGGCATTTTTGGAGCCCAAATTTTGGGAGGAAGTTGGGGATGGATAACCAACTTCAGATCTATATAAACCAGGCCTGTTTGAGGCCATGGAGGACA
>SNQJ01S0140729.1:6701-24997 GCA_010110895.2 Picea sitchensis
AAAATGAAAATGTCTCCTTGGTATATATAGGAGACTAGGAGGTATAATTACAACTAATGGCCTAAAGCCGACATAAATAAAATAACATTACTAATATAATATGCCCAATTAAGGGGTAATGAGCCAATATTAGGGCTTAACATTGTGTTTGTGCTCTGGTCCTAACTCTGGGTTGTTTGGAAGTTTGGCTCGGTTCTCCCTGTTTAGGTTGTTCCATGGTGGTAAAACTTGTCGTTCATCGAGCTCAGTAACCTCTGCAACCTCTGTAAACTTCACTCTCTGCTTCGTATGCTCTATCGTTCTTTGCCTTTTACAAATTCATAATAAGATTTTCACTCCTGCATCCTTGATTTGTATGGGCATCATGTGAATCTTGTCGAAGATGTTACCGTGATTACGGATTCAATGAACCACCGGTACCTTCGTACTTTCCATTACTTTCACTCACCATTTCTAGTTGGCGTGAATAATGCAGCATCCCGTTAGTCATTTCCGGCATTCAATTCCACTAGCCTTTGTCACTTAGCGCTTCTTTTGCCGTAGTCACCTTTCCCACTTGTTTTTTATTTGATTGACCATTGGCCTTGTCTTCCTCAGGCTTGTACTGTCGAGTGTGCATGATCCTTCCCCTTTTAGCACATTGTGCTACTGTTGGTAACTTTTGATTTTGATTTTTTGATTTTTTATTTTTTCCACTACGCGGTGTCTTTCAAGTTGCGGGTGGTCGACTGTCCTTGTATAGTTTCAGTTGACTCCCACTGATCATCCCTCTATTTTATACGCTTCCTAAGTCATTCAATGTATGAATCCCTCACATGTGATAGTTTTTACTTCATATGGTCCTAACCAGTGCATTTTGAGTTTTCCCGGATGCTGAATGAATTTACTGTCATACATCAACACTAAGTCTCCTTCCTTGAAATTTTTCCTCTTGATATGTCTATCGTGCCAAGATTTTTCCCTTGCTTTCTGAACTTGTTGGTGGAACCCTGCTAGGATCCGATCTTCCTCCATGATCATCAATTGATTTATCTTGTCCTGTACTGCGCCTTGTTCTGTCATGTTCATAATCGCAGCTATGCGCAGACTGGGTACCATAAATTCTAATAGCACTATTGATTCTTGTCCATATACCAGTCTGAATGGTGTGTGTCCTGTCAATGTTTTGCATGTGGTCCTGTATTCCCACAATACTGCTAGTATTTTTAGGTCCCAATCATCCCTGTTGACATTACAGATCTTCGTCAGTGCATTCTCAAGGATTTTGTTAAGTGCTTCTACTGTTCCTTTTTCTTGTGGATGATATGGTGTACTATTTTGATGATGGAATTCAAATTCTCCAGTCATGGCCTTAATAGTGTTGTTAATGAAGTGAGTTCCTTGGTCACTCATCAAAATCCTTGGGCAACCAAATCTAGTGATCACTTGTTCAAATAGGAAATGTGTTGTTGTTTCTGCGCTGCAATCTTTGACTGGTGCTACTTCCGCCCATATTGTCAGGTATTCTGTTGCAGTGATAATGTACCTTTCTCCTGTCCTCCTTGTTGGTGGGTTAATTGGTCCCACAAAATCTATTTCCCATTTGTTGAATACCTCCAAAGTTACCTGTGGTCGTAGTGGCATCTCGTCCCTTCTATTAGGTTTACCAACCCTATGACATACATCGCATCTCTGGCAGTACTCTTTTGAGTCTCTGTGAATGGTCAACCACCATAGTCCTATGCGCAATACCTTCTACACGATATCTTTTCCTGCATAATGTTCTCCTTCTATTCCCTCATGGGATTCTGCTAAAACCCTTGGTCTTTCAAGTTCTAGCACATATCTTTGTAAGATGTTATCTGCACCCATTTTGTATAAGTGTCCTGCAATCAACTGATAGTCTGCAACCCGAACTACCAGGTTTTTATTCTGCGCGGTGTTATATTCCTATGGCTTAGTACCTATACTTAAGTACTGGATGATGTCTGCAAAGTATTCATCGACGATCTGAACTGAAATTAACTATTCATCCGGAAAGTTGTCCTCTAAATTTGTATATTCTTCTCCGTTTGTGACCCTTGATAGGTGGTCAGGTCCTACTTTCAACTTCCCTAGCTTGACTATTACTTCAAAATCAAATTCTTGAAACAATAGTAACCATCGACATATTCTCCCCCCCAACACTAGCTTGTTGACTAGGTATTTAAGGGCTGACTGATCTGTGAACATCTTAAAATGTTTTCCTAGTAAGTAATGTATAAACTTCTGCAATGCATAGACCATGGCTAGGCCTTCCCTCTCTTTAATGCTATAGTTCTTCTTTGATTTTGACATTTTTTTTCTCGTGAATGTTATAGGATGATCCAAATCTCCTGCTCTTGGTTTTGCCAAAATAGATCCAAGTGATATGGTTGATGCATCTACATGTACATGGAATTTCTTCTCCCAGTCTGGAAATACTAGTATTGGCACTGTTACCATATTTTCTTTTAGCGTATCCAGACCATGTTGACAATATTCATTCCACTGAAACTTTGTATCTTTCCTTAACAGTTTCTCCATTGGCGTGGTGATCTATGTGCACCCTTTTATAATTTTTTTGTAGTATCCTGTGTGTCCCAATGTCGCTCTTAGTTGACAGACTATTTTTGGTGGTGGCAGGTTAAAAATTATTGTAATTTTGACAAAATCTACTAGTAAACCTTGCTTGCATACTATATGTCTCAATAGTATCCCAAACAGTGTTCCAAAGTTGCACTTATTGATGTTTAATGATATTTGGCACTGCCTGGATCTTTCTAGCATCAACCACAAGACCTCTACATGGTCTTTCAACAAACTATAGACTGTCTAATCGTCCAAGTATACCTCTATAAACTGGTGGATAAATTCTTTAAATGCAACTATGACTACTCTGGAAAATATTGCTGGTGCATTCTTCAGTCCAAATGGCATGATAGTGTACTCGTAGGATCCCTATTTTGTAGCAAACGTGTTATTATATCTATCTTCCTATGCTATCTTGATCTGGTGGTAGCATGAGAATCCATCAGTGAATGAGTAAACTGCATGTCCCCCTACGTTCTCCAACACTTCATCCGTGAAAGGTGTAGGGAACGAGTCATGTAGGAATGCATCGTTCAAATTCCTCAAGTCGATGCATATTCTTATCCCGCCTTTTTTTTTTCTTCTGAACTACCATCGGGTTTATCCATCATGATTCTTCCACTGGTTCTATAATGCCAGCTTCAAGCATCCTATCAATCTCAACTTTGACTTTTTGCTTATAGATCAGATTTAGTATATATGGTCATTGTCTGATCGGTCTTGCCTTAGATCTGAGTGGTATCTTCATTTATCCTAGCTCTCCCACTATGCCCTTCATTTCTGTAAATGTTGTGGGGAATAGGTCATTGTATTCGCGCAATAACTCTGTTATGATTTCTACTCTTTGCGCATCCTAGTAATCTCCAATGATGGTGATTTTGGGATTCTCAACTATCCTAATGTTAACTTTCTTCACTTTGATTAGTGAAAAAATTACTTCATATTCCAGAGGTGGACCTCCCACTTCTCTTTCGCCTTCATCTTCCTCAATATGGATATCACGTGGATCGTCTTCATCTGGTGCTTCTTCCTACACATGGTAGCATGACAAAATTTCTTTCACTATCTGTCTGTTCCACTGTTGTTCCTCTGTTATGATTTCAAATTCAGGTTCCTGAATGAATATCACCCCTCTTATTTGTTTAAGTGTTTCATATATGTTGGGGTTCTCATGTTTGAATGAGAAAGTGATTGTAAAATTATGTTGTAGTACTGTCCAATTCGTAGTTCCTCTGCATAGTTCCTGGTTTGTATACTAGTTTTCTAGTATGCATTCTAATCTATGTACGAAATGATGAGGCCATTCCTCTGGGGGTGTCATTTTCCACAACGCTCTGCACTTCTCCAAGTGTTCCGCTGGTGCCCCCTGTCCATTGTACTTCTTTTGCTGGTTTCTTTTCTATTTTGCTCCAAACCTTATGCGCAGTAACCACTTACATTGGTACCAATCCTTGATTGTTTCCTTGCGTGCTCCCTACCATCTTGTAGATGTGGCCTTGAATGCTATATCGAGTGCTGAGAATCTCTGATTTTCTACCACTTCATCTTCGTAATGTGTCAAGAATGTTTCTAGATCATTTACCCCATGGAAACTGGGTGGTTCCCTTATCTTCATTTCTACCCATCTTACTGCGTGGTCTATTCTTGCGCATATTCTTGTGGAAACTCCGGGTATCCTCTTTTGCCAGTTCTCTAAACCTGTATTTGAGTCTATCGCACATGAACTAATGCTCCTCCAACTGAGTATCCCATCTACAGTTGGGTTTACGTAATCCTCATCGCGCCCAGTTGTTCTGTACAACTGGATGATTTCCTCCAAGTCCAACAAAGTAGGCTCTACAAATATCTCCCCTTCCGATGGGTCTAATGGCACAATGACCCTATATTCTCCTGACTCAAACGTCATTTTTCATGTCTTTAAATTGATTATGGCCTAGTTATCAAATGCTCAATCCAAGCTAAGCAATGTTGGATATGGTTTTGTGTAATCCACTATTTCAATCAATTCGAAGTTTTCTTTAGTGCGCACTCCATCAAGATCTATTGTCACTCCTTTCAGTCTGCCAATTGGTAGAAATCTATGTTGGTTTGCTAGTTTCAGCTGAACGAGTGAATATCCTAATGTGGGATCTCCCATACATTTCCATGTCTTCTTGGGAAATACATCGACTTCAGATCCTAGATCCAATATGATATCTCCCATGTTGAAATATCCAATGTTGGCATTCAACTTGAACTCCCTACTTGTTCTTCTCCTTGTATGTAGGTGATTGACTGTCGTTTGTTCTAGTTTTTCATCTATCTCTATGCTACATTTTTCCAAGATATTTTGCAATATTTTGACAGAGGATGGATCATTCAATAGTTTTACACATGATTGCAAAAAGCCTTTGATCGTACTTACTTGTCCCATGGGTTGTATTTCTTTGGTATGATCCAATGATGGATGCATCTCATAATCTGGTACTTCCTTTCTCTGGTGCGCAGTTGAAGTCGACGCAGTGTCTTACTTCATAACTTATTGTTTGGCTTGCTTAAATGTTTCCTTCTCATTATGTGTGTCGAATTGTTTCCTTGGTTCGATGTTCTTCTTCACCCACTGGTGAGGTATTGGCTCTTGAAAGACCGCGTCATTTCCTGTTTTATCTCCTCCGTGCATAACTATGTCGATGTTTCGTCCTTCATCCCTTTCTTAGGATGAAATCCATTGAACATTCTGGTTTTTCTGATTCCTCTTTTCCTGGATCTTCCCTACTAACGTAGGAAATTATTTCATGTCATGATCCGATGCGCAACAATACATGTAACTCGCTGGTGGAGGTGGACATTCTCTTTAATAGTGTCCTAGTTGTTGACAGTTGTGACATACCACTTTTCTTCTACCTCTTCCAAAGCCTCCTATTGCTCATCCTATGCTAATGTAGCCAACTCGATCTCCTCTCGGCACGTTATACTGAGGCACCTGATTGTACCATGCGATATTGTATGGTTGTTGCATAATATTATATTGTTGTTGCACAGTGTTGTATGGGGTTGGTACTTGGTTAAATCGAGGTGAGGCTTTCCTGGTCATCATTTATTCATGCACCCTATATGCATATGATGTCCTCTCTCACATCAAATCCATAGTTCTATAGTCTTTGTCATCATGGCCCACTGACTTGCAAAAGTTGCAAAATAAACTTTTTGGGACTATCTAGTATTTTTGCATCATTGGGCAATGATATGGATCATGGCCTAGTTTCTTACAGATTCTACACTATATTCCTCTTGTTGGTAATGGATTTGGCATTCCTTCTACCATGTACTGCGTGAATTTTGGACATTCATTCTTGTGGTGTCCTTTCATCCTGCATTTGGTACACCAAACAACTTCTCGTTTGTCCTTAATTTTGTTCTGGTTTAGCTCAAACGTTAAGTTCTTCAAATCCTCCTTCAGCTCTTCGATGGTTGGATCTATCTTCTGGTATTGGTTTTCTTCTAGTTCCAGAGATGCTTGCAGAGCCTCTACCTGTGTCTAAAAATTTTGTTGTCGTAGTGGATATTTCAAGTGTGGTAGTAGTGAATTGACAAAAATGTGTCTATGTTTCATATCTGTCATGAGATATTTCAATTTTCCTTTCAGTCGCTTGAATCTCTGGTCAATATCCCATACAGATTCTCTTGGTTTCTATATAATTTCTATCATCTCATTCATGTACTGATCCTTTGAACTTGGCTTCTGAAACTCATTTATCAACAATTTATTCATGTCTGCAATTGTTGTGGTTGTCCCTCGTGGATTGTTTGTAGATAAACTCATATACCAATCCAATGCACGATCCCTTAGTGTAATCTCTAGATGTGCAATTTTAGTGTCCTCATCTGTGATCTATTTTGCTTCCCAGATCTTCTTGTAAATAAAAAAGTGTTTTTTTGGGTCCTCCGACACTTCTCCTTTGAATTCTAGTAACCTGATGGTGGGATCGTGTCCGTCCATCCTGAATGTTGAACTACTACCTCTGCGTGGTGTAGATACTTGACTAGTGCTTCCTGAATTGGCTCCTCCAGTTGTTGTTCCTTGTGTAGATGTACTTCCTATTGTCTTTCTTTTCCCGAAATTCAGTTGTCTAAATGGTTGTGTTCTTTTGGGTGTGTTAGTCGTACATGGGTTTATGGGTTCCACAATGACATTAATATGGATAGGATTGCTACCTTCTCTTCCCACTCTTGGACCTCCCATCTTCCTCTCATATGTTGCGCATAGGATTTCCTTTATCTGCTCCATAGCCCGAAGATCCTCTACCTCTTCTTCATCACTTACCAAGCCTTCCCTCATGGCTACGACTCTCTTCTTTATGTTCACCTTGTATTGGTAGGGTACTACACCGCACGTCTTTCCAGCTGTCGCCATGATCTTCTTGATCTAGTCATCATCCATCATGATTGGGTCCAAGGATTCTTCCTTCTTACCTTTTTCCAATTCTCCTTCCATTTCTCCTCTTTCTGTCAGTGCTTCCCGCCTTCCCCCATGCATGACGGGAAGTTTAGTTGTTTGACTCCATTGTCATTACACCTTTTTTATATAGCAGTATCTTAATAGAAGTATATAGTGATCTAATATACCTTCCTCAAGGCCCATGTAGAAAATCTTGCTCCACTATGCTGTACAACTTCATGGCATCTACTACAAATTATGTTATAAAGATTGCTACAATGTTGTCAAGCCAAAAATCTACTACGCATGTGATTTTTTTGTTGACCTGTTGTAACTTCTCAATCTGAACTGAGGTCCAATCTAACTGTCGGATCTGGTTTGTTGTGTGGTTATTATTCAACCTCAATATCCATTCCTGTAATAAGTGTGGAAAATCACAAAAAAATACTTCATGCAGATCAGTAAACACATACTTCTCAAGGTATTTTTGCAGTGTTACTCTAGGGCTTCTATTATCTTTCTGCGCAAACTCCAACTCCTTTTTCTTCAGCCAGCTTTCGATCTCTTCTTTTGTGGGATTCCACGGTCTCAATATCCCCTTCTAGTGGTGCATTCTCACCTTCTTGTTGTCCGATTCAGTATTCTCTTTACTTGCCTTCCGCAGATCTTACGTATCTTTTAACAGATTTTCAACAGATCCCATCTACTCAATCCTATACTGTTCCAACCAGAAATTGAACCATTTTTTGGTTTATTATCCTAGTTATATCGTCTACCTAATTGACCCAGGGTTCATGTCTACTGGGTTTCCAACAATGCCTCTAAAACTATTGTCCCTCCTAGTAAACCAGAAGGCAATGCAGCCCAAAGAGTGCACTACACAGTTTCACCCGATATAGTCTTAATGGGTGACTGCAATACTCGGGTGTTTGCAATCCAGGATTGAGTGAATATTAATAAATGTGCACTGAGAGTTATATTTAACGTATTAAGAAATATACTGTCATTCAAGATTATGCATGGAATATAATCAAATCATTCATTCGTCCTGTTAATATCTACTCAAAAACAATAAAAGAGACACAAGCATTCAATCACATAACATATGTTTTACCTTGGTTCCCCCCCGCCTGGGCTATGTACACAAAGACCTGGCTCTTAAGCTCTCCTATTATGGCAGTTCCAAAACTACAACGTTGCATGATTTACAACTCCTCTCAGTCGGTTTGAGATCTATTATGAGGCAGAATAGATCATGCCAGGCTCCTCAGTCTGTGATCTAACCCTCGAGATATACCCTCCTGACTCTCTACATCTCGACAACTTACAAAACTAGGTCGTATGACAAAAGCATTACAACTAGATATCAAAATTAGACTCCTCTCTTCTGTTGTCTCTTTATATTACAATTATTGCCTTCTATATCTCTCTCCCTCTCCTAGACATCCTAGGTATATATATATATGTGTTTCTATCTCATCAATCATTACAATGTATTACAAGAACTCTAACCCTAACGTCGTTAGGTCTTCCATGCATGTGCATGTGTTGCTCTTCCTTCTAGCTGTCGCTTTCCTCGTGTGCATGCCTTCCTTCCCAAAATAGCCTTTCTTTCCACTTTGGTCTGCTTCCAACATACATACTACCACATGTCATTTCCATAGAGTGCCACGTGTCAAATTTTTATTGGTCCAAATCAACCCCTAAAAATTCCAAAAATGACCACCATGTGGCACGTCCTGGTGCTGCCACATGTCCTACTGACGTCATATGCCACTTGTCCTGCTGATGTCAACAGTACATACTGTTGACTTTGACATTTTTCCAGTTTGACCTGAACTTCAGATCACGATAAATTCTCCATACAAATTTCATTTTCGAAAAAAAAATATACTGTCGGAATCGACACGATGAGCCCTACACAATGGAATTGGTTTCATTCAAATATGAGGACTTAATTTTTTTTTCCTTTCTAGATCTGTTTGGATCACACCTACCCACTAAGACCTTTTGGTCCTCCAAAAGGGTATTCCATCAATTGACTACATCATTACATCAATTGAGTAAACAACAAATATCCTAGACTCAACAAAATATTAACTAGACCCAATAGGTGATTACATAAATCAAATGACTTTTATTACATCAAGTAGATTGACACTGACTCGATGAAATATCTACATATGGGGCATAAAATATTCCCATTTCCAAGAATATGACCCATCTCGTGCCGATGGAGTTTTGCAATCGTTCTTTTTCTCTTATGCAACATCCTTCTTCTGCTCTTCTACAATGCCCTTCTTCTACTCTTCTGCAACATCCTTCTTCTGTTCTTCTGCAACATCCTTCTTCTGCTCTTCTAAACCATCCTTCTTTGGCCCTTCATAATTTTTGGAGCATCTTAACTCTGGATGAAGCTTCCAACAACTATCTTCACAATTCCCATTCCTTTGACAATGTGAGCAAGAATTTTGTGCTTAGACGAATTTTATGAAGCCTTTCCCAGATCGATCTCAATCCCCATTGGATTTCTCTAACTCTTGTCTTGGTTGTGATGAGTTCACATGCGGATTCTTCTTGACCTACAATGTTTCATCATCTTGTCTTGGTGTACTCCTTGTCACCATGATCTTTCTTCCGTATACCTTTTGCTTCCATCATACTACAACACAATGGTTTTGACTGCCAAAACATTTGCATGGAATTGTTCTTCTTATAAGTTACATGACCCTAGCATGTTCGTCATTAAAGGTAGGTGAAGGAAATTTATACATTTCAACATTTTTACCTTTATTTCATGACTCATTGTTCGTGTCACTGCTGGCTCGAGTTTATTTCTTGCCTTGATGAGTTTGGAACCATACTGGTGTCAGTTCTGGATGTCGCTCCCAACAATGGTCAACATCGTGTCCAAAATTCTGACAATGTGTACAGAAAACCACTGGATTGTTGTCATTAGTAGACTCTTCAACATATCCCAATCCTTCATCGAGTGGTCTCTCCCACACTTCGATAGGCTTAGATCTTCCTTGGCCATGCTTTCCAACCTTGTCCTTTCCTGTATCCAAACTTGGATAACATTTTCATACCAGTTCCTTTCGTATTTTTTTCATACGTGGCAATATCCTGATTTCCTAACTCCTCTTCCTGATAAGCTACAGTAGAAGCTTGAGTACATTGAGTATTTTCTGTTGGCAAGGAAAATGTGCCAATGCCCTCTCCTATTGACTGTTCCTCAACCGGAGTAGAAGGAGTATATGAATTCTCCTCATTGGATTTCCTATAGAGTGGATTAATTACATCATCCTTGAAATGAATCGTGCTTCTAATAGAAGGACTTCTTCCAACTAGCCTTTCTTCTATTCCTAACACCATTGTTCGCAACCTTTCCCTGTCTTCCTCAAGGATTTTCACTAATCTTTGCAACTCGACATTTTCTTACTGAATCTGTTGATTTATCTTCTCGAGTTATTGGATTCTATCTCTCTTCAAGATTTTCCCCATGTCTATTCACAATTCCTACAATAGTCAACCTGCTCTAACACCACTTGATATGAAATCAATGCTTAGCAATTTGCACTCTGACTTCAATTTTATCAAGAACTTTTTTGACAATGCATGTGCATATATAAGCAGAAAAACTTAAACAATGAAGAGAAATAGAAGAAAAGACAAATAAGAAAACCATAAATAGATTGAACACCAGAAGTTGATAACAGAGTTCAGAAAAGTCGCCTACATCTCTGGGCCTTTGTCTTCAGTGAGGGAGGCTTCTCTATTAAAATTCAATGCTTAAAATGTTCATCAAAATTACATTATTTAGGTCTTTGACCGAATCAACTATATTTTTCTCTCTCTCAAGAACCCGATGCAACATATGACATTGAAAAAGGTGGATTTAAACTCTCGAAAATTTCCTCCAAAGCTCAACTATTGTTCTGGCTTCATTGCACAAGACAACTTGGCCTTTGCAAACACTTCTTCAATTTGATCCAAGCTACTTGATTCTTACTTAAAACTCCATAATGTATTAGTTTATATATCCATGAGGTAGAGGGCTAAAATCCCAACAACCCACCTCTTGTGGCACTCAATTTGGGCCAATATCCACTAAGATATGGCCAAAAAACCATAAAAATCAGCATAAAATATAAAAAAACCCAATTTCTAAGGTTAAAAACCCACTTGGAAAAAATGTGTGTACTAGCCCCTTTTTTCTGGGCCCTTGGTCTCATGAAGTGCCATGTGGCCTCATGTTGGCACCTTATCCTCCACCCTGGCTCCTAGTCTAGCGCCTATGGTCGCGTGGGTAGCCCCCACCGACCATGCCTTATCCCCCCAAATCTGCGCCACTCTACAATAAAACAAATATCCACCATATGGGTGTTAAGTAACCCATGTAGCTCGATTTTTTATCACCTTTAACGAAGACGTTATCTCCCACAAAGGTCATGGGTTTGAATCCCCCAAAGCCAGAACAACTGTTTTTAAACTAGTCGACATTGGAAAAATTTGGGGTGCCACGTGGCACCCTCTAATTGGGTCATGTTTCACCCTGTGATTGGACCGTACCATACAGTTACCAACATAGTCAGCATACAGTCATATGCCACATCATCTTTCATACATCCTAGTCACCTACCACATCACCTGTCATACAATCACGTGTCGTGCTACATCATCATTCGTACTGCATAGTCACCCTGCCATGTCAGCATCCGTGTAGTCCAGTTGTCGTCTATACTACCACATGTCAGCCTTCTATTGGGACACATCATGTAGGAACTTCCACATGTCATGTATGTATAGTGCCATGTGTCAAATTTTTATTGGTCCAAACCATCCTCTAAAAATGCCAAAAATGACTGCCATGTGGCACATCTTGGTGTTGCCACGTGTCCTACTGATGTCATCACGATGTCATGCTAATGTCATCTGCCACATGTCCTGCTGACGTTAGTAGTACAGTCTGTTGACTTTGACTTTGTTCCAGTTTGACATGAACTTCAAATCGCGATAACTTTTCCATACATAGTCCATTTTCGGAAAAAACTAACTGTTGGAATCGACACGACGAGCCCTACACAATGGCATTGGTTTTGATCGAATCCAAGAAGTTTGATTTTTTTTCCTTTCTGGATCCATTTGGATCAATTGGAGATATCATATACAGATGAATGTTTTTTTGTGTGCAATGATGCATGCAAGGAAGGGCTTGATGGAATTATCAATCAAAAGGATCATGTGGTATGCTATGAATCCAAAAAATTAAAAGAGCATGAGAGGAATTATGCTACCCATGACTTGGAGTTAACAACAATTTTAAATGCATTAAAAATTTGAAGACATTACCTTGGGGGAGAAATTTGAGCTAAGGACATGCCATGGTGGTATGAAAAATTTTCTTGGATAGCCAACATTAAATTTTAGACAAACTAGATGGATGGAATTTTTTAGTGAGTATGACTTTTAAATTAAGCACATCAAAGGCAAGGGAAATCAAGTGGTTGACACACTCAATAGGAGAGTCCATGAAGTGTGTATTAAAACCATAAACATGTACAAGATTTATCTGAAAGATAAAATTATTGCAATAGTAAATTCAGATCCACATTATTTGAGAATAAAATAAAAATTACAACAAGGAAATTTTCAGTAGAAATTTAAACTATTATGAGCTGAAAGAAGATGAAATTCTCATATACAAAGGTAAAGTATATGTGTTTGATTCCATATAGTTTAAAAATTCAATATTGTAGGAAATGAATAACGTGCCATATGATGGGAACCATGGATATCAAAAGACAATTTCAGTTGTAAGAAGCCAATCATTTTGCCCAGGAATGAAGAAAGAAGTGGCTAGTTAAATAGCCAGATGTCTAGAATGCCAAAAGGTAAATATAGAGCATAGGCATCCAACAAGGTTATTTCATTCATTTCCCATTATATAATGGAAGTGGGAAGTTTTTATAGTTGATTTTATTACAAATATTCCCAGAATAGTGAAACAACATGATTCCATCATGTTGGTGGTGGAAAAATTTACTAAGGCAACAAATTTCATTCCAGTGAAGACAACACACAAGGAAGCAAATATTGCAGAATTTTATATGAAAGAAGTATCCAGGATACATGGGATGCCTAAAGAAATCATTTTAGATAGAGATCCAAAGTTTAGTTCCAGTTTTTGGAAGGGTTTGTTCAAAGTATTTGGGAAAATTTAAATCTCGGTACATCGTATCACGCAGAGTCCGATGGGAAAACATAGAGGACTAAAATAATAATTGAGGACATGCTTAGAATGTATGTGATGGATCAAACATCAAAGTGGGAGGATTAAATCCACTTAGTGGAATTTTATTAAAATAATGGGTATTAGGCCTCATTAAAAATGATTCCATTTGAAGCATTATATGGAAGGAAGTGTAACACACCAATGAGTTGGGATAATCCAATAGATAGAGTAGTTGTTAGGCCAGATTTGTTGAAGGAAATGGAAGAGCAAATGATAAAGATCAAGTAGAATTTAAAGGATGCCCAGGATAGGAAGAAAATGTATGCATATAAGAACAAAGTGTTTAGATATTTCAAAGTGGTTGAACATTTGTTTTTAAAAGTAAAGGAAAAAAGTTCACTAAGATTAGGAAGTTTCCTGAAGTTGGAAGCAAGATATTGTGAACCTTTTGAAATATTAGAAAATATAGAGCCAATAAAATACAAGATATAATTTACTACATCTGAGAGTGCATGATGTATTTCATGTGTCATTATTAAATAAATATGTGCTTGAACCTAACCACATAATTGGTTGGAATGTGATCCAAGTGGAGCACGAAGGGGATTTCCGAGTGGAACCAGTACGCATTCTAGACTGGGAAGTCAAAGTGCTCAGGAACAATTCCATAGGGTTGGTAAAGGTTCAATTGACCTGCTACTATCATAAATATGCTACATGGGAGGATGAATAAAACATGTGGGAAAAATACATGCAAAGTTTTGACAATTTTGAAGAAAACATAATGCAAGACTCCATTTTGAGAAGCTAGAGTTCTGGAACCACATCGCAAAGTCCTAGACAACTGCATTGGGGAACCTAATAAACAAATGTCTCATTCCTTGGGTTAATCCTAATAAAAACATGGTACATCCCTTGGATTATCCCTGATAAACAAACATTGCATTCCTTGGGTCGATAAGTTGCAAGGAACAAAAGATTATGCTTGAAACTATTGCTAGAGTTGTGAAAATGAAAAATTTGTTTTTCTAAGTATTGTGATGTAAATTTTTATATATGTATATTGGAATGGTGTGGACCAAGGATGGTGAAAAATTGTAGGGGAGGGGGAATGTAACATTCCCACCATAATTGTAACATCTCGTTATACTAAGCACACTTTTATTGACTTATTATTTGAGGACACTTGCATGCAAGTGATCCGGTTATGGTACATTATGATTTTGTTTTGATTATGGGTTATATATGATGATGATGATGATGTGTTGTGAATTATTGTTATTTTTAAGTATATGTATTGGCAGATGCTATCAACGAGTTTTCCTGAGAGTGCATAACACATGATAGGTTATGGATGTTGATGGCATCAATGCAATTCCTTGGACTCCGGATTGAGTTAGGGAGTGGATTGTATTTGTTTGAGTATTTCATTTTACACACATGTGACATATGATTGATTACAGTATGATTTATGTATATGGATTATTGAAACTATTCTTGTCATTGGATGCAGGCTTGATAATGCTTGCTAATCCGACTCACATAAGGAGTAAGGGGGGCATGCACAGAAACCAAAAATTTGAGGGAGAGGTATGGCAACGTCCTTGTCACAACCTACTAGCACTCCCGTCATGGCCTGAACTATAGGTTAACGATTACCTATTTCTAGATTTCCACGATGTCGTGAGGGAGGACTGATAAAGTCACTCATGAATAAATCTAAAGGGTGTGCAATAAGGAGAAATCATTATTCCTTAGAAGCCCTTAGTCTCTCACAAGGTCGATCGAATGGAGTGTTGACTCTAAGGGTCGGAAAAACTTCCAAAACTATTCTAAGGTGAGTGGCACCCTTGTATGACGAAGGTGCATCTTGAAGGGAATGCCGCGTAATTAAAACTTGAGTCAATAAATCTAGGTGGCCTAGAAAACATTGAAATGATTAGACCTTGTTAGAATAAAATAATTAATTAAACAATAAATAATTAATTATAAATCTTAACAAAATTCTAAGCCTAAGTCTAAGACTAAGTCCGAGTCTAAATTTAAATAAAGTACTAAATGAATCATAACATAAGTTAAAATATTTGAGAATATAATCAAATTTTAGGAAAAAGGGGAATAAAATATAAAGGTTGGATAAAATGCACATGTGTGCATAAAATTAATAAAATGGATTTTTAAAAATATAATAAATAACAATGTGAGAGAATAGGAGTACACATGGAATAGAATCTTGAGTCAACCTACCACTAGTCTAACTAGAAGAAGACTCATAATCCAACTCTAACTAAGATCTAGTTATGAGACATTCATTACATGAAAATTTGGGGAACAAAGGGATAACTAAGAGAAAAAATAGGAAAATATTGGGGAATGTGAGGGAAATTGGATTTTTAATTAAAAATAAAAAGGGGAATTACTTGTGCAACTTGGGGAGAGTGTGACAAGTGTGTGTGAGAATAATCACTAATAAAATAATTAAAAATTTAATTAAATGTGCATGAGGACATGTGTAATTGGGGAAATTTATATAAAACAAATGGAAAAGAAGGGAAATGACATCACTTTTCTTAGTAATGTTATGCTGCCAAAATTTGGTTGGACTGAGTTTTTACTTGTGAGAGTTGGGACTCCAAGCTTGTGTAAAGAGTGGAAGCTCTTCCTTGCGAGGCAATCTTGGGAGATATTGTTTTATGGTTTGTGTGTGTGGCCCCTTTGTGGCTCGGAGGGCTAAGGGGGAAGAAGAGTACCCTTAGTGTTGGCTGGGAGGTACCAGTGAAGTCTTGGGATTGGAAAGCCAAGGAGAAGGAAAAGTGAAAGTTCAGAAGTAGAGATCAACTTTTCTTTCATAGTTAAATAGAATACCTTGCTATTATGGTTGAATATATTTCTGATTGTAAATTATGATAGATTTCATTCTTAAGTTTTAGTGTTAAATAAGTCATCATTTTAGAAAGTTGAATTATGTCTATAGTTCGTTGATGTGATATTGAGGTTTTGATTTGAAGCTCGTTGATGTGATATTGAGGGTTTGATTTGAAGCTTTAAAACTGTACAATACATGTTTATTTCAAGGAGAAGTTAATTTATAGAACTGAAATTGAAAGAACAATAATATTTAATGTATTAAGATTTATGTAGTTTAAAACTACATTGATGCAAAGAAAATATGTATAACAAAACCTCTCTATGCTAGGGTTTTTATATCAAATTTTATGCTCTTGATGATTGCACACTATTGGATCAATTTATTAGAATCGAGCTCTTATTTAGATGATAAAAAAATCATGTTCAGACTTGTCTATATACACTATTGTGATAATGTGAGAGATTAGTAATTGGAATAGAATCTCGATTTATAAAACTTTTGTGTGTATTTGAAAAAGAAATTAAGAGAACTGATGGAATGACAATAACATTCAGTATTGAAATGGTGCATATAATTATAAAAGGGTTGGTTGGTACCAATGTACATTTGTAAAGGAGTTATGGACTGATTTTCTTTGAATAGAAGCGGAACAAAAATTAACTAATGAATTAACTTTATTTATTTTCTTACTGTATCGTGTTCCTATAACCTTGATCCTGAGTGATTCACTTGTTAAAATCATAATGGCGGAGTGTATTATTTTCTTTGGTTAATTATGTGCTTTATCCATTCTAGGATCAATGTTTATGGAATGTAAATCTGTTGTTAAAAATTTAATCACCATTTTCATTTTATCGAATAATCGAGGAACGAATTGTAATTTGTAGTTGAAATTTAGTATTTAGATTACATAAGATTGAGTTGATGACGTGCAAACCATTTGTTAGATAGTTGATTTTGATTCACCGATAAGTTATGATCTAGATCCTATACCCTAGAGTTTTTTGTAAAATCAAATTAAATAAAAAAAAACAATTTGATTTTTCATCTAAATTTAAACTAATAGCGTCTTTAGACTAATAAACCAACTGAATCTGGCTGCAAATAAATCTTAAGTAAGAGAATCCTTATTTAAGTTCTTTGGATAATATTTTTATGCAAAGAGATTTATGAAAGAATTGTCTTGAATTCTGTGTTTAACTATTGTTACTCAGGAGTTAAGAAACTACCTTAAGAGCTGTGTATCAGAAGAAATATATCTTGGTTGTGTATTTCAAACAAGGTGTAACACATTTCAACAACTCTTCCTCAGTATTAATTCAACTTAAGTTTTTGTTTAGAAAACGAAATTCTACCCGTCGATAGAAGGTGCATGAAGGGGAGCTCACAATTCTTCATCGATGACTAGAGCACACTATCAAGATCCTTACTCAAACTTTGGCATGGGATCCTCTTTGGCACTTGACATGTGTTATACCATTGCTGGGACTTACACTTGGACTTCTGATAACTTGTACTTGATGCTTGATGACTTGTAATATTAACTGATAATTACATCCGTTTTCATTGTAAATTTGGTCGGCTGTCATTCTCACTTGTTAAGATGATATAACACAGTGCCTAAACCTTAATCACAGTCTTAACCTCTACTTGATCACGTAGTTCTCCAAGAGTTAATTTTTGGAGCACAATAGTGGATTTTAGGTGGTATAGATTCAACGAATCAGATAGTTTTCATCTAAAATAGAATAGCTAGGCACATTTCATACGATTAATTTAGATCTTGAAGTGATCGTCATAATGTTAAGGAAATTTTAAGATAGTAAAACTTAAATAAATAAATAAATATAGATAAACAATGATCTATTCCATTCGTTGTGTAATTTTAAAATAACAAGATAATAGTTAGATTTATATAGAGTGTAGTGAAGCAAGTTGCCACATTAATTTTGTTCATAAATATGGTTTGGAGAGAGAGTATTGGTATAAAAGTAAATTGGGGAAAAACCAAAAAAAGAAGAAGAACTTATTAGTAGGATTTAGATTATTAATAGAGATTTAATAGTTAATTATTAAATTGATAGATACTTTTAAATTAGTTACAATTGATTCTTTATCTTGAAGTTACTTATGATTAGTGTTTTAATAAATTAAATAATAATAAGTACTTGTTAGAAGATAGACTT
>SNQJ01S0140730.1:0-11594 GCA_010110895.2 Picea sitchensis
TCTTTATTGGTTATAAAGATGGTGTGAAAGGTTATAAGCTTTGGAACACAAAAACCAAGAAAATTGTTTATAGTCGAGATGTTGTTTTCAAAGAGGTAAAAGATGTGTACAAACAGGAATTCCTACCAATGCAAGATGAACCTGAGAAAATAGAGCTTGAGTTGGATGATGCAAAATTTGAATCATCTGAAGAAGAGGAAGTAGAAGAAGAAGAAGAAGAAGAACCTTATACCTCAGTATTGAGGAGATCGGTGAGAGATAGAAGGCAACGAGAAAGGTATAGTCCACCTAATTTTTGTTCTAATTTTGCTTTGTCTATTACTGATGATGATCCTAGAACTGTTATGGAAGCAGTGAATTCAGAGGACAGTAAACTCTGGAAGAAGTCCATGGTTGAGGAAATGGATGCCTTGGATAAGAATGAGGAATGGGATATAGTTGAGTTGCCTGCTGGAAGAAAAATTGTTGGTAGAAAATGGTTTTTTAAGAAGAAGTTTAATGCACAAGGTAAAGTGGAGAAATACAAAGCTCGGTTAGTAGAAAAAGGCTATTCCAAGTAGAGGGAATTGACTTTGGTGATATTTTTTCTCCTGTTGCTAAGTTAACTTCTATTATATTTCTTTTATCTATTGCTGCTGCTTTTGATCTTGAAGTGGAACAGATGGATGTGAAGACATCATTCCTACATGGGGATCTAGAAGAAGAAATATACATGAAGTAGCCAGAAGGCTTTGTAGTGAAGGGAAAGAAAGAGATGGTATGTAGGATAAAAGTCATTATATGGTCTGAAGGAATCACCTCGGATGTGGTACAAAAATTCTGACACATACATCCTTGGATTGTGATTTGTAAGAAGCGGGGTTGATCGCGTGTGTATATTCCAAGAAGGTTGGAAATCACTTCTAAAATTTTATGTAGTGTTGTATGTTGATGACATGTTGTTGGTAGGAAATATGGGTGTTATAAGGAGGAATTGAAATCGCAGCTATCCTCAAATTTGACATGAAGGATCTTGAGTGCTGCTAACTTCATTCAGGAAATGGAGATTAAAGAGATGATGCAAACATGAAACTTTGGTTGAATCGGGAAAATATGTTGAGGAGGCGATGTACAGGGGTTTATGCATGGAAATGAAGTGGTAAAGGTTTCTATTCCTATATAGGTGTAAAGTTATCACGCATATCGGTGTCCCAGACCGCAGGGAAGAAGAAATGTCCCATGTTAAGAATACCGGTCTGATTCTGAGTTTGATGTATGCAATAGATACGTACTAGGCGGACATTGCACATGCAGTGGAGTGTTTTTGAAAAGTATATGTCAAAGGCAAAGGGAAGGGCATTGGACAACAATAAAGAGGTCTTCAGGTATCTTAAGTGGCACTACCGGTTGTGGATTGTGCTACCAAGGAAGACCCGAATTGGTTCTGATGGTGGACATACATGGATGATGCGGTGAATGGAGATCTGACCACAAAATATATCTACAAGTGGGTATGTGTTTAACCTATATGGAGAACAATCAATTGGATGAAAAAAGCCGGGTTGTAGTAGCACCTCTACAGCCTACAAAAATTGAATACATGGCATCCACTCATACAAGTTAGGAAGCAATATGATTACAAAGATTGTGTTCAAGTGTTGGGTTGAACATAAGTAGTGAGATGATTAGGTGTGACGGTCGAGTGCAATATTCCTGTCAAAGAATCCATCTTACCATTCGAAGACAAAGAGAGCGTGATGGCACTGCAATATGCTGAACATGGTTGAGGAAAAGAAAGGTGTTCTTGGAAAAGGTTGACACTTTGAAGAATGTTCTTGGTTATTGACAATGTTTGTAGGCACGAAATCTCTGGTGTAGAGTATCTATGGGAATTGTTGCCCTGTATTTTTTACTATATAATCCCCTAGACCCACGGATGCAAAGAAAACAGGGGGAGAATGTTGGAGTGCATGTTTATATTTACTGTGCATGTGTGTGTGTGGAAATGGAATATGACAAGCTCGCGTGTGAAGGCGATCCCTCATACTAGTGCTTTATTATTACTTGCGTGTCGTCCGGCTTTCCTAGGGGGTCCCTAGCGAGGGGAAGGTATACTCCACAGTTTACCGTAGTGTTCCGGCATCCAGTAGCGAAATTGCGACAAAATTTGGGGCATTTTTTGGTTGTTTACTAAAAAATCATAGTTTTAGGGATTAGGGAACGGTATCTATGGAATACCTAAAACATTGTATATATTGTATAGTGAATGGTGAAATTTGGTATAATGAATATAAGAAACGTTTTTCCCGGTTGAGGGCTTTTGGTATAAACGTGTACTATCAGATGAGCCATTGATTAATTTCTGTTTTCTTAAGAATCTATATGCATTGTTTTACTTCATGGGTTTAAAACACCTCTTGTCGGTCGATGTGACCTCAGGTACCTCTAGCCAATGCGGGGGTACTCTTCTTCCCCCAGGCCTAGGAGCTGCAAGGCCACATACACAATATAGGAGAATGCTAGCACCTAGCGCTGCACCTTGGGTCGAGCTACCACTCGTTATCGGAGGTACTAGGTATCCAAACTCCCATAAGAGAAAGTTCAATCAAGATAAAATTTCATTGGTGTAATGTTACTCCTATGAGATGTGATCATACAACTCCTACGCCATATCTTTTATAGAGCTTTCAAGTAATTGGTTTCCAAAATTATCATTAAATTCCTTTTTCATTTAATTAATTCGAAAAAAACTTCCATGTACACATGTCGCCTGATCCTAAAGAAAATCAATTTATTAGGTGATTAAATACTCCTGTTTCCCCGCCACCTAAAAGAATTCTTAAAAGTGCTCATCGGTGTCCCCGTATTTCCTTACAATTCTTAAATAACTTATGTCTTACTTAATTCCTAGTTGACTTCATAAATGAAAGTTCCAAAGGCTAGATTCCTTACTAGAAGTTAGACATTCAAACTTTTCTTTAAGTTTCCTTTTCTTTAAGTTTCCCCTTTTATAACTAAGTTAATAATTTGTAGTTAGATAAACAACCATTTTACTCTTTTTATGAATTTAATCCTCCATTATATATATATATATATATATATATGCTCTCTATTACTTTAATTGTTAATGTTTGAATTTCTGTTATTAGTTATAAAAGAACCTAAATAATGAATTGAAATTTTATAAAAATAATCTTAGTGAATTAAAATTGTATAAAAGAACAGTGAAATTTTATACAAAGAACCTTAGTGATTTAACATTTTATACAAAGAACCTTGGTGAATTAAAATTTTATACAAAAGACCTTTGAGGAGCGAAAATTTCCATTTTAATCGGGTTATAAGTTTAGTGGTTATTTTGTTCTAAGGTTCTACTTTCGGACCTAGGTTTTTTATTCACTAGGCTTGGCTTAGCAGTTCTTAGGGGAAAAACTTAGGCATTAAACTTTACTTATCACATCATTCATTTTTACAGGCAAGTAGGTTTTATTCACTTACTGGCCCCTGTGTGATATTGCCTTGAGGATGCATAAATATCCAAAGGTTCCACTCACCTCTTTTTCTTTCTTCTACACGGCGTGCCAAGGCCTCGATGCTCAAGAAGGAGTGACACTCATCTCTTGAATGACTTTGGTAGACGTCAGAACCATCGAGTCAATACTCCACGACATGATCTTGTGGGAGACTAAGTCTCTAAGGAATGAGCCTGCCTTATTGCGCACCTTAAATTATCATGAGCAATTTGTCTGATACCCTCATAGCATCGTGGTTATTATTGAACTATCTAATAGTGCTTCCTACAATTCGAGCCATGACAGAGTGTTAGTAGGTTGTGGTAGGGCTGCTACCAAACCTCTCCCTCAAATGTATGGTTCATGTGCATGACCCATTTACTACTTATGTGAGTCATATCAACAAGCATTCGTTAGCCTACATCCATCAATAAATCATGTCATCTTTAACAATAAATTATCACTTATCTAATCATATGTACATATGTCACATCAACAACATTCAAACCTCAAACAACCACTTTTGACGATCAGGGAGTCCAAAGGGGGATTTCATCGATACCTCTACATCTTCAAGGTCCAAAGTCACACACTAAGGAGAACACGATTCAATAGCACTTGTCTACATAAATACAACAAAATAACTATCATCAAATCCACAATATCTCATAATCATAATCAAAGCGACCAATAGTATAATAACCCAAATCACTTTTGTGTGCAAGTGTCCACAAAGAATAAGTTTGCTCGATTCTGCGCAAAATGAGGAATGTTACAATATATATATATATATATATATATATATATATATATATATATATATATATATATAATCCAAGTATGTATAAATAAAATATTATAAATATAATATTTATATATAAAAATATGTTTTTGATGCTTATTAAGCATGATAAATGGTTCTAGACTTAGATCAATCGAGGTAACTATGGAGGCTATATATCTACTAGAACATCTATCTTCCTATCCTTCTAATTCATCAAAACTACGATGATAATGAAAGAATTTTCTTAATATTTTTCTAATAAAAATAAAAATCTAAACCTAAATAATCTCTTATCTTTATTAATGTATAAAACAATTCAAATATTATTTTAAACTAAGATAAATCATTACCAATAAACCAAAATAAACAAAGAGTAAACTAATTTGCCGATATAAAGATTATTGAAATAAACATGGTAATAAATAAAACCCCTCACAAAAGTCTACACATACATTCACGGCTAAATTATTGTACAATTGTATATTTAAAGTATTCTATATAGATTCATGGTGGAATCATTGTAAAGATCTATATTTGAATTAAAGACTAGTCTAAGCGTTTACCTTTGGGTGGTTGCTGGATTTTTTGTTTGATTTTGTCTAGAATGGTTGGATTAGATTTGAGTGGCTAAATTTGTATAATCAGAGAGTGCCTCAAGGAACACTTTCAGCAAGATGGATCCATTTATGCATTTAGAAAGTACAATTTAAACAATGAAAAATAGCGATTTTGTCAAGATTTACATAGCTGGATTTTAGGAAAAAACCCCAAAGAATAAAACTTTTAGCCAAAGACAGATTATCAAAAAATGATAGGAGAATGAAATTAGATAGTTAATTAGGTAATTCAACACAATGAATTATGAACATAGAGAATTAGGTGGATTCGAATTGTTGTGAGATAATATCATATTAATTTATATTTATAATAAACCTAAGAACAAAATTAGAAAAGTACATAATAAAATAATGCGTACAAAATTAGAAAAGCACGTAGTAAAATTGTGTGCTATATAATGGGACAACTATTGCAAATAAAGAGAAATTATGCCTTCTCTCCTGCTATGGTTTATAGTGGAAAGATGACCCTTAACCTTGGATAAGCCCAAAGAGGAACTTGCCTTGGAATGGTCACTCCACACCCTTCCTTCATATCCAGGAGGGAGGGATCACCTTCAACTCTCCAATCAAAATTGTGCAACAACTAAGCCAATGCAAGATCAATAGTAAGAATAGCCATGGAAGCGCCTGGGCATCATCTTCTTCCTGCCCCAAATGGTATCATACTGAAGTCCGATTGATCTATTAAATTTGAGCAGGCGGGGAAGAACATAACACAATTAAAACAACATAGAGAAATTACAAAGAGGAAAATGTATACACTGCTCAATTGTTGAGAAAATGTGAGATGGGTTGATTGATATGAATTATACAAAAAATTACATCTTTGCAGATTATCTACATCCCTCGAGAGCTCAGTTCTTGATATTTTGCAATCCATGAATCTCACATAACTATTGTATTTAATTTGGGTTCTAGATTTCTTCTCACCGCCTATACTAATAAACATTACATCTTAATTAATCTTTGTTTTAACACTCCCCCTTAATTTTTATTAGGATTAACATACACTTATTAAGTGAATACTTCTTTAAGTCCTATCATGCTTCAGAACTTTCACAAACTTCGATTACTCAAATCCTAGCAAGTAAGTATATGCAACTTGATCTTCTGTTCTGCAATATTTCGACATGATGTTGTCTTTCTGTGTTTTCTCTCGAACGTAATGATGATGGATTTCAATATGTTTGTTCCTTGCATGAAAAACTAGTTTCTTTGTTAATTGTATTGTGCTTTGATTATCATAGTAGATGGTTGTATCTTTTGTTTGCGGGGATGATTCGAATTGACAATGTCTCGCGTCTTAATATGTAGCTTCTTGTGTTTGCAAAGTTGTTACACCTCAAAATTTTCCACTTTGAATAAATTATTCGCAATTGTCATCATTACGAGTGTTGTAAATGTCACACATCTTATCAATAAGTGCCACATATTGAATATAAGTGTCTCGAGTGTCAAGAACAATATGTTGCCATCTGCGCCTATGTTGTGCTCATAATGACATCATGAAGACACATAAGACACCTCAAAGGATGGGTTTTGGAAGAAGGAAAATCACTTGTGAAGTACAAGTCCTTTGCCATGGAAAAATCCTAAAAAATGAGATTTTTGGAGAAGAGCACTCCCCTACATTGAGAGTGGTGGCACACTCACACTTTGGGGTGTGTTTGAGCACCCTGTGCACCCATTTAAGGGAGCACTACCCTCTTTTAATAAAATTATGGGTTTGTTGAGGCAAATTAGGAAAGTCATAAATCTAAAGGTGGTTGGATTGAATGGATGTGAGAATGATCTGGGAGATCCTTAACTAAGGGAACCAGCAATCCTCTACTCTGTCCAGGAAAATTATCTCTCAAGTGGTTGGACCTCCTCAAGGTTATATAAGGAGGCCTCATCATGTGGTGAAGAATAGAGACAGAGTTTGATACCAAACTATGATCCTACAAGTGGTGATGGCTTGGACATGGAAAATACCAGTGATGAAACTTATGATCTCATGAGTGGATGTAATCATAGCAATCTGTGGAGATTGATTGAGCAAAGGGTTGGACAAGGACAACTAGAAGAGGCTGTTGTGCCTTCATTCAAAGGATTATAAGTACTTTACTTTTTCTTATTAATATAATCAATGCTTGGCCTTGTTTCTTTCAAATTTGTACTTGTTCCATAAAAGTTTGTCTGCAGTAGATCGATCTATGATTGAGCTAATATTAGTAAGTGAGTGTATCTTTGTTTTGAGGGACCTATCAAGGAGCTCAAGATCAAAGCTTATCCAGGACTTTGCAAGGACAAACATCGTTAATAAGGTACATATATATTTCTCCTTCTCTTTCTTTCTGTTAGCTTGGTTAGATATAAAAGGAAGTTAGTTTCCATGTTAAGAACCTTCTCTCTTGGCCTTAGGAGTTTAGATAACAAGAGGGAATCCACTTGTCCAAAGGAGGATTCACCTACCACAATAGAAATTGGCGTCAGCAGGGGAGGAATACGATTTGTTTTAAATTCACAGATCTTGTTTTATCCCTTTTTCCACTCACTTGAACTTCTCCATTATGTGTCTCTGATCATTAGATATTATTGTGGGCTTTTGGTTCATCTTACACACTAGATTTTTCCATTTTTCATGAGTTTTTAATTTTGTTTCAGGAAAGAAATTTCTGATTTTTTAGAGCCCGACATTGCCACGCCTTAGAGCTTCTGATGTTGGAACTCCTTATAGTTTTTTCCACAGTGTTGGAGTGCTTCTCTGTGAACCCTTTTGGGTGAGCGCTACCCCATTTTCTGCAAAATCTTCTTAAAAATTGGTTTTCGGTCTTTTGCTGATTCTGTCACCTTTCCGGGGTTCATGTTATGCCAGGTGTGGTCTTGTTGATCAAAATGGACGGTCATTTAGCTTAAAAATCAACGTTCTTGGAATTGCCTCAAAACAAATGGTGCTCTCATTGTCATGAACTGGCAGCCGTTTGGGTTCAAAAGCGGATGTCGGATGAAGAAGGAATATTTGTAGATCTCTTTGAATGCATAGCGAGGTAAAAAATTGTCAGCGTATGGAGTTCAATGCAGTCCATACCGGACTGGCGTGGAATAGTTTATATGATGATGACTAGGAAGAGGTCGCTATCCGGTGGAAGATGATGGCGTGACATTTAAATGCGATGACATGGTACTTGGTGGTATTGGCATTTGGTATGGGGGTTTTGGATGGTATTGATGCAACGTAGCGGCGAATCTTTGGCAAATTATAAAGGTGCCGCGTGTAGGTGGTAGGCTTCCACGTAGCACCATGGAAGTTGTTTGTTCAAAATTTGTAGTTCCACCGGACTCAAACCACGGACCCGCCTCCCACCGGTAACATTTTAATAAGTCGACCAACCAACGCACACTATATCGCTTATTTGTGTTTTAATATATTTAAGTTGATTTTTGGTTAAGTTGATGCGGGGGCTCGGGCTGGGAAAACGCCCGACCCGCGGTTTTCGTGTTTATATATGTGACCACCGGTTAGCATATTGCACGTGAGAATTTTTAAACATGTTCAAAGCTGCAGTTGTAATGTATAACCATATTACCACTTGCCACACAGAGTTTGGGCACACACATTTAAAACGGTTAGCCCCGGTCGCATGCATTATCATATGACCTTGTCCTTGGTATGGGGAGTTGGGTTGGTTTCAACGGTTGTACAAAATGACCCGCCACTTATCATTTTTGTATTCGCCAATGTAAATGGAGCCATTTTTATATGATCGCGTGGTCACATGGTGGACCTTGTGACCGTGACCTTGGCGTTGGTGAGCGCCATAATCGTCCTATAGTTTGATCAGTTTTACGGTTATGCAGGTGTGTTAGGTTTTAGCATGAATTTGGAACGTGTTCTTGGTTAAGAGCGAGAATAGGAAGTTGTGTTTTGGTGAACCAAAGACAACAATCTTGAAGAATGGCGGGAGGCTATCTTCTTCATTTTTGGCTAAATGATGTGTCGTAAAAGCCCTGGCTGGGGTTTTGGACGTTCTTAATCCATTGACACTATTTAGCCATTTGAGAATATTTTGCAGGTTTTACACCATTGAATTTTCATGGAGCTCTAGGGAGCTTGAAGCCCTCATTGTTGAGGTGGAGTGCTTAGATGAGCCTATGTTTGTTTTATGTGATTGAATAATCATTTTTGACTAAATATTATGCTATGAACACTTTGGGATAGGTTTCAGGTCCATTTAAATACTTTTATAGGTTTTTTTCCACAAGGAAGCTCAAGGAAGCTTAAGGCCACATGTAGAAGGGTCATGCCCGGATGAGCCATGATCCATTTCAGAGTTCATGTGGTCATTTTTGGGGTTTTATGTATTATGATCCCAAATGGTGCGGTCGAGGAATTTTCATTGGGTTGAAATATCTTGTAAAAGAATGTTGACAAATTAATCCCCGAGAGCAGAGTCCATTGATGGAGGCTCAAGGGAGATGTAACCCAGGGTGAACTCCTTTATCATGTTGTTCTTGTTGTGAGTGTTTGCTGGTTGTTATTTGCTGCAAGTTATTATTTGCTATTGTATTTATGAAAACAACTTATTTATTTAATCTCCCACGAGACCTGCACATAAACATTTAAAAGAGAGAAGCATGAACTTTAACATAATCTATCTTGCATATTTTAGCACATGGACCAAGGTCCTGTAAATTTTATTTAAATTAATGAAATTAGAGGGTGCTTGCCTTAGCATAACAAGGTAACCTTCTATTTTCAGATCGAATTGGTATCGAACATAGTTTTTTGCTTATGTGTTTTCCATTGATAGATTGAGAATTAGTTGTTGGTATTGATGCAAGTTTTGTGTTGAAGTTTGATATCTTACAAGGATGGAGAGCGTCAAACATTGATAGTTCTCATACATATTCATTATCTAAGTTCTTTGACAAAGAGATGTTGAAGGAATTACTAACCATGAGAGATAATGATGATGAAAGAGATGTGGGAAGATAGAAAGGAGAGCATTTCCCTTGAAGAGCAGTTGATGGTCATGAAGGAGGAGAAAGACGAGCGCATAGCATAACAAGTCGGCCTTCTATTTTCAGATCAGGTGGTATCAGAGCATAGTTTTTGCTTATGTGTTTTCCATTGATAGCTTGAGATTTAGCTGTTGGTATTATTGTGCAAGTTTTGTGTTGAAGTTTGATATCTTGCAAGGATGGAGGAAGCGTCAAACATTGATAGTTCTCATACATATTCATTATCTAAGTTCTTTGACAAAGAGATGTTGAAGGAATTACTAACCATGAGAGATGTGATGAAAGAGATGTGGGAAGATAGAAAGGAGAGCATTTCCCTTGAAGAGCAGTTGAAGGCCATGAAGAAGGAGAAAGACGAGCTTCTTGAAAAGTTGCATGAGATGGAGATTCAACTCCTTGAGGCAAAGGAAACCCTTCCCAAGTACATGCATGAAAATAAGGTATGTAATGTTGGTTTATCTTCAAATTCCTCTCAATATGAATGATTTGGTGTTTTTGAAAACCACATTAGAGGAATAGGGTCGAAGTTATTTTTAAAAATGGGCTATGAAGGTAGAGGTTTAGGCAAGCATGCACAAGGCATTGTTGAACCTATTGTTGTTGAAGAGAGACCTAAGTATTGTGGTCTTAGATATGAATGAAGAGATGGAGAAAAATCAAAAGTTGAGGAGACAAGGGAAAAAGTTCCAAGAACAAAAAAAAATTCAAGTTCACCTCCTCAAGAAGGCTATAAAGGTGAAAGTTCAAGAACTTTTGTTGAAAGTTCAACCCCTTCAGCATGCAAAGTATGTGTTCAAGATGAATGCAAATGTGTGAAATGAAAGAGTTGTGACAGCCATGAGGACAAGAACACTATTGTTGGTCTTCAAATGAGAGCTTATAACTCTTCAGATTCACCTCCTCAAAGAGGTGATAAAGGTGAATGTTCAAGGTATAATTCTGCTTATCATTCAGTTGCTTTTGATTATGTTAAGCATGATAAATTTGCATGCAAAAATGGAAGAAAAAGTCCATGTACATAGTGTGGTTTATATAACCATCATATTTCAAAATGTTGGAAAAGATTGACCACTTTCAGGAAACTCTACAAGCAAAGACAATGTGAAAAGAGGATGCAAAATATTTGCACTCATTTTCAGAAGAGGGGTCATCTCATCGACCAATGTTGGACATTGCATCCAACCACTCATCCACAACATAAGAAGCAGATGGATAAAGAGATTGGAAATAATGGAAGAGGAGATTCCATAATCGATGTGAGTCAAGATGATTCACAAGAGAACGATTTTCAACAGAACAATTCACCGTTGCGTTGGCTTGGTAAGAAATGGTTGGATTTCTTGAGCAAGTAAGGCTTGCATTTTCTATTGTAAAAGAACTTTTCAGACTTATGTGTGCATTTATGTTGAGAGTATGACAAGTTGTAGCATTTTATCATAACTTGTATGATGCAAGTTGCATGTGAATGCAATTCATTTGAAGGCATTCTTGTTTGTTGCACAACATCGCCAGGAGGATGTAAAAGATGGGTATGATGTTCACTTGTTATAGCCATATATATTTTTCATATTCATCTCTTATGTACCCACATGTTACCGAGTTTATGTACTTATGTTTGTACTGGAAGGAGAATTGAAGAGTCATGCACATGCATTTGTTTTTATGTATGTGTAAGCAGTGAACCTGGTGATGGTT
>SNQJ01S0140730.1:11644-24997 GCA_010110895.2 Picea sitchensis
GAAGAGTCATGCACATGCATTTGTTTTTATGTATGTGTAAGCAGTGAACCTGGTGATGGTTCATCATGAATGATTCATGATTGTAACATGATTGTGTATCATGTATGTTGACTTGTCATATTGGGAAGGTTGATATGTTTCAAATGAGTCTTGACTGGTGTTGATGATTGTCTTGATGACTATGTTGTGTCGATCATGTTTTTCGACTTATATTTAATCGATGGTATTTGTTGGGTTGTAAGTTGATTTTGAGTACACCAAGATGCAGGAAAAAACCATGTGCTTTGATGAAGTACAAGATGTGACCATTTGCTTGAAGAGAAAAAAGACTTTGCTGGCATCATTTTCAATCTTGTATAAATTTGTTTTCAAGATTGATGGTTTTCTTGGTTTGTGACAAGATGTCGCAGGAAAGTTTTTGCATCCATTGAAGAGCGGATTGCATTCATGCCAAAGATTTTGCAAGAGGGACTTGATTCTCAGTGGGAAGGTTGGTAGTCTTCCAAGAACAAAGAGAATAGTGGATCAACAGCAGCCAGAGAATAATGGTTGAAGGACATAGTCAGTTGCAGTGCAAGGCATGTCAAAGTATCTGTGTGATTGTCAAAAAGACTCTTCAAGTAGAATCAATTGATAGAACTTGAAAGTAGAAGAGTATTGAATCTCAAACAGATAATCATAAGCTTTTGTGGGTCAAAATTTAGCTCAAAAATCAATGTTATTGGAATTGCCTCAAAATGAATGGGTGCATAGCCCTCATCATCACAAACCCAACACAATTTGTTTGGGTTCAAACAGATGTCGGATGAGAGAGATATCGTGATCTGTTCAAATCGCCAAATAGGTAAAAAAAAATGTGCTGACTGTACAGTCCGTGCAGTCCATATTGATGCTGACGTGGCAGAGGTCGTATGTCTAGGTGGTAGATGATGATGTTATGTGTTCGTATGATGACATGGTAGTTGGTGACGCGGCATTCAATTATTCGCATATTTTGGACGAGTGATGATGCGACACGTGGCATAGTCTTTGGCAAATTATGAGGTGCCATGTGGCCCAGTCGTGGGCTACCACGTGGCACCATGGCAATGGTTGTTTATTCAAAATTTTATGGAGTCCACTGGACTTGAACCCTGGACCTCCTCCCACTGTGCAACGTTTTAACAAAGTTCGACTAACCAACATGCCACACTATATCACTTGATATATATATCTATTTTAATATATTTAAGTTGACTTTTTGTTACGTTGGCGCGGGGGGTTGGGCTGGGGCTTAGCCCCAGCCTACGGTTTCTATGTTTATATATGTGACCAACGGTTAGCATATTGCACGCGAGAATTTTTAAACATGTTCAAAGCCGCGGTTGTAATGTATAACCATATGACCACTTGCAACACGGAGTTTGGGCGCACATTTAAAATGGTTAGCCCCGGTCGCATGCATTTACATATGACCTTGCCACAGAGCACACGTGGAGTTGGGTTGGTTTCAATAGTTGTACAAAATGACCTACCACTTGTCGTTGTTATATTCACCAATGTAAATGGAGCCCTTTTTATATGAGCGCGTGGTCACATGGTGGACCTTGTGACCGTGACCTTGGCGGTTAGGGGCTGGGTGCGCCCTAACCATCCTATAGTTTGATCAGTTTTGTGGTTATGTGCATGTGCTAGGTTTTAGCATGAATTTGGAGCATGTTCTTGGTCAGAGCACATAGAGGTGCGTTTTGGCAAACCAGAGACATCAAGGTTGAAGGAAGAGAATGGCAAGAGGCCTATCTTCTTCATTTTTTGGCCAAATTTGGTGTCGTAAAAGCCCATCTAGGGGTCTTTGGACATTCTGAATCCATTGGCACTTTTTTCACAGCCATTTGAAGACTTCTTTTGCAGGTTTTTAACCATTGAAGTTTCAGGAAGCTCCAAGGAGCTTGAAGCCCTCATTGTTTGATGTCATGCTCAGATGAGCCTATGTTTGTTTTCTGTGATTGAATAATCATTTTTGACTAATTATTATGCTCTTAACACTTTGGGATAGGTTTCAGATCCATTTGAGGACTTTTATAGGTGTTTTTACCATAGATAAGCTCAGGGAAGCTTAAGGCCACATGTAGAAGAGGTCATGCCCGGATGAGCCATGATCCATTTTCAGAGTTCTATTAGTCATTTTTGGGGTTTTTATGTATTCTGATCCCAATGGTACAGTCAGAATTTCCATTGTATTTGAGCAATAGCTTGTAAAATAATCTTTGAAAAATTAATCCCAGAGATCCAAGTCCATTGATGGAGGGTCAAGGAGATGTAGCCCAGAGAGGGGTGAACTCCTTTATCATGTTGTTCTTATTGTGAGTGTTTGCTGGTTATTATCTCCTGCAAGTTATTATTTGTTGTTGTATTTATGAAAACAACTTATTTAATCTTGCAAAGACCTCACACATAAACATTTAAAAGAAGAAGCATAAACTTGGCACATAATCTATCTTGCATATTTTAACACATGGAGCAAGGTCCTATAAAGTTTATTTTAATCAAGTAGAGGGTGCTTGCATAGCATAACAAGTCAGCCTTCTATTTTCAAATCACTTGTTTAGCCTCCAATTCTTTGATTTCTAAGGATTAATTATCTCTTGTTTGGATTTTTGACATTTTTCCTTATTTTGCAATAACTCTTTTTCCTTGACGATTCAGAGTCAAATTGTCATTTTCTTCTCGTTTATCTGAATGAGTGAAAACTTTGTAAGGAGTTTCAAAGGTATTTTTCACTTTTATTTTTTATCTTTGAGTCATATTGTCCAGGCTCTTTCTCCTTCCTTTTGAGTTTTTGGCTTTCTATTTCTTGTTTAATCATAACAAGGGTGTCTTTTGGTTTATGTGAAGTTTTCTTCCAGATTGCTCAAATCTCACAAATCTTGAAGTCTGATTAGTGTAGGAAGCTTTACATCTACTAGTTATCAGTCACATACAACTATTTTAGCATTGCATTGGATTCCTTATTGAGGACTATTGCATGAGGTCTTCACTCTCATACAAAGAAAAATCCTTAGTGTTTGACAGTGAAGGGAAAATCTTTCTCCTTCCCTTAATTAAACATTCATTGAAAGAAAAGATTGCTTATCATTTCTTATGCATGTTTTGGGAACTGAGTCATAATATCATCAGTCTTCACTCTCATACACCTTTGAGTAAACAACATCCACTAAAATCAATGCTTAACTAAAATTTATCAGAATTTTTACATCTTTGTTAGAAAACCTACATTGGTTTAAGGTGTAAGGCTTTGGAATAGGTTGAAATGATAACTTTCCAAAGCTATCAAACAAACTTAGCATATTTCAATAGGGAAAGAAAATACAATTGTTGTATAGGCTTTCTGGGATCCCCCTCTCACACAGGGGTTACGCACGAGGTCACATTCGGGTGAGTTGTAGAGATTATCCCTCCATGGTTCAACTATTTGTAATGTTCAGATCGTATATTGGGGTTCACTTGAAGGTATACCCATGATTATGTGTGGGAGCCTCTCGTGTTGATTTCAGACTTGCTATCCTGTCCATACGTTTGGATTTGACTGTCGACTATACCTGCCTAGGGGTTGAATGTGAATTGGTGACCTTCGTATCCATAATATTTAGGGTCCCACACAAGGTGACGATGAAGGTAAGTATCATTGTACCTCGAACAGACATTGATCAAACTCACTCGGGCTCCTTGGAGGGTAAATAAAAAACTACTACGTGGAAGCTTGCACCAAGGAGTAAGTCCATTAAGCAGGTTGCCAGCGTAACTGAACCACCCACTCTATCCCCACCTATTCCTATTTTGATCTCACGATGTTTGATTTCATCACCAGCTAGTGGTTTCATTGTGGGAAGGTTTGTTTGATTGTTTACTTCTCAGATTCATAGCGTGTGTTGGTTGTGTTACTTAGTGGACCTTCCGTCAAGTCAGTGTTAATGGCATCCAATCCTAAGAGTACCAATGGAGGAACCCCTTCTCCCTGGGATTCTTATACCTTTCCTTCTTTTGGAAACTTTGGTCCTCCATACATTGCCACACTGAGTCTTCTGGGACTCACCATTGGATTACCAGTTTGGTTGTTCCCTACTCCGGTGATCTCAAATCCTCCCAATGTTTCAACTGCACCTAATACTTTAGATGTCAGTACACCACCCACACATCAACCTCATGTCGAATTTTCTCCTTCTTCAGCCATTAAGTCTCCTTCCCTTTCTCCTTCTTCGTCTAGTGAAATCTCTAAAGCAAGTAGCTAGGTTGATTAGAAGAAGAAGAAATGAAAAGAGAAGAATAAGAAGAGCCTGAAAAGGACCAAGGCTCCAACAACATAAGATGTTGAATCCCAACAACCAGTTACTGTTAATAGTACAGGGAGTGTTGATGAGGTCAACAAGATTAAAATGAATAATATGAAACCCAAACTCCCTTGCAGTCTTTGTAAGGGTGACCACTTTCTGAGGGATTTCCCTGGTATTCCCAAGGTATTATAAATGTGTTCCTCCATGTCATCAACCTCTGTTGGTCATGTTGGTGATACCCCATCAACTAGTGACATTAAGGTTGGTAAGAAGAAGACAAGTGTCAAATTCCCTTGTATTTTATGAAAAGGTGATCATTATTCTCACCTTTGTCCTCGCATGGACGAGGCTTCTTCTCTTTTGGAAAAACTTCAACTTCCAAAAGGTTATGGTAATCTTTCCCCCAACCCATCGTTAGTTGATGGACTAGTCAATCCCGTTCCATCCCCAATCAATATGGTTGGTTAGGTGGTCAATCTAGTTTCCTCCTTGATTGAACCACAAACCCAAGTAGTTGATCTAGTTCCATCATTGAATAGCCCTACTCTTCATCAAAAGAGTGTAACCCAAGTATTCGATCCATTTTCATCCTTGATCGACCCCACTCTCTTATTCGAGAGTGACACCAAAGTGGTCGATCTGTTTCCACCCATTGACCCCATTCTCCCCTTGGAGAATGAAACCCAAGTGGTTGATTTGGTTCTGTCATTGGTCGATCCCACTCCTCCTTTGACGAGTGCCAAAGTGGTTGATCCAGTCCCTTCCTCGGTTAGTCCCACCCTCCATCTGAAGAGTGCCAAAGTGATTTCTCTGGTCACATTATCGGTCAATCCCACTCTTCCTGTAAAGAGTGCCCGTGCAATTGATTCAGTCCCATCATTGGTCGATCCTACTCTCCTTGTAGAGAGTAAACCCAATACTACCCACATTTTTCTCGTTGATACAAAATCTACTTTGCTAGGGGGTATTCCTCATTCTCCCACGAAACCCCCTCCAAGTAATGAGGCCATCCTTTTTTATTGGGGTGCGCTAATTATACCTCGTCTTCCCTCTCACATTCCTTTCTATATTACAGTACAGGTTTATGGTCAGGACATTCCTCAAACACTGATAGATGAAGGTGCATCCGTTAGTATTTTGTTTTCTATTTCTTGGCATGGTTTGGGTTGTCCTCGTCTTGCACTGGTTACACAGAATCTGTTAGCTTTTAACAGAGGAACTAGTCAACCTCTAGGGACCCTTCCTCAGTTTTCGGTAACTTTGGGAGGGAAAAATGTCTTTATTGATGTCATGGTAGTCCGAGACCCCTTGGAATTCTCTTTACTCCTTAAGCAGGATTATTTCTATTCCATGAAAGATGTTGTGTCCACTCCTTTTCGTGTGATATCTTTCCCACACAATGGAAGAATGGTGACTATTGATCAACTTTCGTTCATTAGTATTGACTGAATTACCTCCCTGAATGGTTCTTATATGACGATAGTATCGCCCCCACCACATGTCAATTATGTGGCATTGTCTCCCATGACTTCAACTTCATACGATTTGGATCTAGTAGTTGACATGGTGATTTCTTTGGTAGGGCTATTTGAGCTTGATCTCCTTACCCCTATCACGACCCTCGACATGTGTTCCTTCTAGAGTAATTTTCTTCCATCCAATGAAGATCTCTTGGAAGCCATGACCGAGTTTTGTCCCTTGACATGGTGTCCTTCTAGAGAATTATTCTCTTGGAATACATGATCAAGGAGAGTCCATGAGCATAGTTTTTCTCTCTGTAGAAAGCTCGTTAAAAAATAAAATAGAGGTCATGAGCACAATTTTTCCTCTCTGTGGCAAGCTCATTAAAAAATGAAACAAAAGCTCTGAGCATATTGCCTCTCTGTAGCAATATCGTTAAAAAATGAAACAACAATATGGGGACTGAACCCAGAGCCTTGAGCATAGTTCTTTTTCCATGTCAATCTCATTAAAAAATGAAACAGCCACCTCTCTTGAATCTTCATTTCATCCACCTGTATCCTTTTTCTCCATCTAGCATAGAAATTGGTGACAACCTCAAAGTCAGTGAATTAATTGAAGCTTGGAGGGCATGTCTCCAGTCTTTGATGATCATTCTAGAGTTAAGCCACTAACTTTCAAGTTGGGGGCATACCGAGCTTAGTCTTTGTTCTTTCTCGTGCTTGGAAAAAACATGAGAATGTAATCGAGTAGACTTTTATCACTTTTTTAGACTTGCATGGATATACGAAAAAGGAACCCCCTAGAGTTGTCCTTCATCTCTTTTCAGACTCTCTAAACATGAAAAGATTGTTGAGTGATCTTGCTTCCTTTCCCACTCGTTAAAAGGTTTGAAAGGGAATCTTTTGAGTGATAATTTATCTCTTTTTTGCAAGACTAACATTATGAAAAAGGAAAAAATTGGAGTCATCTTTAAGTTGTTTTCAGACTCTCTAAATATGAAAAAACACCGATTTTACCTTCTCTGAACTCGTTAAACAATCATACATTGAAGGGCCCATACGAGACCGAACCCTTACTTCTTCTAGTTTGTTAAATAAAGGAAGAGGGACTTATCGAAGGTGAGTCATATCGAGCATGTGTTACCCTCCTGGATCTCATTAAATTAAAAAGAGGTACTTGTCTATCAGGATGGGTGAAAAATTGAAGGAAGCAAGCCAAACAGCTTTTGAGAACACTACCAGTAACTCTTATGGTCTCCCTTGAACACAACACTTTGTATTTGCACACATTTTAATCCGTTGAACCTCTGCACTGAGCCAATCCTATGAGTTTCTTTTAATCCTTTGAGTCACCGAATGAAAGTCACAACATCCACTGCATTATCAAGTTTTGGTCCATGTCATGTTTTTACTGTTGTGCCTCAATGCTCAAGGGAAGTATCTGCCTCGAGAGTCAACCATCACAAATATCCTGTTTCAATACCCATGTTGGTCCATGGTCATTTGATCTACCAATTACATCTCTGTGTTAGTTTTGTGTCATTGATGGGGGATACATCAAGGCCCTCCTTCAACAAGTCTATTCCTATCGACTTCAACACATTATCCAGGAGCTAGACTTAGAAACCAGTTAGTACCTTGGGACCTGCATGTCTCAATGGTGGGCATCCTCATGTCCGACAATGGGTTTACATCATTGACCTCTGATCAGATGATTCCATGGATGTTTGAATTTAACTCATTCATTCACATTTGTTGTAATGTACTAGAGTACCTTGGGAATCATTGACATCAGTGGTGATGTCCCTCGCGCTTGTTAACGGTTTACATCATTGACCGATAATCAAGTGGTTTCTTCCATGTTCGACATCATGACATCTATTCACATGGTTAGATTCACACTACATCGTGATTGGTAAGAATACCTTCGGTTGATTTTTCACTCTTATATGTACTTTGCCTAGGTTGCGAAGGAGTTCTTTTGAACTATGACACATATATTGTTACATAGATCCACTTTGTATTGGTCGTGGCTATGTCTTGTCATCTTGTAGATCCATTGTGTATTCTTCATGGCTACGATCAGTTCAGGTCATAAGGAGTATAGATCCACATTGTATCTGTAGTGTTTATACCATTTTGTCAATATAATTATGGATCCTCAGTGTATTTTATGGCGGCCATACCTAAAAAGTATTTATCACTCAAGCATAGGTATGCATGCCTTGGGTTTCGAAACATGTCATAATATTTGTTTGATGGTTGTGGGAATATTTTTATGGTTTATTTGCATCCATACCCTTGTTCGAAAATGTCTACAAAGTAATTTAGTCATCATCGTGTTCTAACTTCATACTTTGGGGGGAAATCTGTTACACCTCAAAATTACTCATTTCGATAGTGTCGCAAGTGTCGTCATTACGAGTGTTCTAAGTGTCACATCTTGACTATAAGTGTTGCAAGTGTCAAGTATAGTATGCTACCATATTGCCTATGTCATTCCCATAAAGACATCATGAAGACACTTAAGACACCTCAAAGGATGGTTTGGAAGAAGGAAAATCACTTGGCAGGAAGTACAAGCCCTTTGTCATTGGAAAAATCACTAAAAAATGATTTTTGGAGAGGAGTGCTCCCCTACCCATTGGTAGGGAGCGTTGACACACCCTGAGCCTTTTTGGAAAGTGTTTGAGCACCCTGTGCACCCCTTTAAGGGAGTGCTACCCTCTTTTGAGAAAATTCTGGGTTTGTTGAGGCAAATTAGGGAAGAATCCCTCAAATCTTGAAGGTATTTGGATTCGAATAGATGGTCAAGGCATGATATTAGGGGAGATCCTCAATTGAAGGAGAGGAATCCTCAACTCATCCCAAAGATCTCTCAAGTGGTTGGACTCCTCCAAGGTTATATAATGAGGCCTTCTCATGGTGAAAGACAAAATTGAGACTAGAGTTTGATACCAAACTTATGATCCTATAAGTGGTATTGACAGACATGGAAAATATTGGTGATGTGAAACTTATGATATCATCAGTGAGATGTCATCAAAGAAATCAATGGAGATTGTTTGACCAAAGGGGTTGGACAAGGAGAACAAGAAGAGGATTTTGCACCTTCATTCAAAGGATTGTAAGTACTTTTACTTATTCTCATTAATATAATCAATTCTTGGCCTGTTTCTTTCAAACTTGTACTTGTTCCATATAAGTTTGTCTACAATAGATGGATCTATGATTAAGTTAATATCAGTAGAGTAGGAAGTCCATTCTATCTTTGTTTTTTTTGTAGGACCTATCAAGGAGCTCAAGATCGAATCACAACCTGGACTTTGCAAGGACAAACGTCATTCATAAGGTACATATCTTTCTCCTTCTCTTTCTTTCATTATCTTGGTTAGATATAAAAGGAAGTCAGTGTCCATGTTAAGCACCTTCTGTCTTGGCCTTATGAGTTTAGAGACCAAGAGGGAATCCACTTGTCTACAGGGGGATTCACCTACAACACAAGTGTTTCTCCTTTATATTCAACTTTTGTTGATGATAAAGAGATTGTAGCTTGCTTCTTGCTACTCCATGATATTTCTCCCAAATCAAGATAAAAGATATATCCAGAATTTGATTTTCTGTCATCAGTATCTCCTGCCCAATCAGAGTTTGTATATCCTACAAGTTGAACATTACCACCATTTTGATATTCAAGTCCAAGATTATAAATTCCTTTGATGTATAAAAGTATTCTCTTAGTTGCATTCCAATGTTCAAGATTAGGATCATACATAAATCTAGAAACCATTCCAACTGCATATGAAATATCTGGTCTTGTGGCTGTTAGATAGAGAAAATTTCCAACCAACTATCTATATAGTGTGCCATCAAATTTTTATAAAATAGAGTTGCTTATTAACTTGGTCCCTGTATCAATTGGAGTTGGAGATGACTTACAATTCTCCATTTTGAACTTCTTCAATACATCAAGTGCATATTTTGGTTGTGATAGGATAATTCTTTCTTTTTCCTACCAGACGTGGATGCCAAGAAAATAATGTAATAACCCCAAGTCTATGATATCAAAAGCCTTCTTTAGCTGCTTGTTTGTTATGTACCTCATAATTACCAACTGGAAATTTTTTTTTATGTTTATAGCATAAGAGGTCTCTGTTTTCATAACTTCGTTAGAAATAACTTTGTAATAAAATCTTACCTTACACTCTATTATCTTGTTAATAAATTCCTAAAGTTCCACTTACCACAAGTTTGTCTTATCTATAACATCTTTGACTAACACAAGTAGAAAGTTTATAAGGGTAAGGTACCAAGGCTTTGGTGGACCCCTTTCTGGTTCTAGTCCTTATCTATCTGCGTAGGGCTATAAATATAAGTGGGGTCTTATGAAAACATGCTAAACTTAATTTAGCATAAGACTCCATGACTACGCACAGGTCCACTTGATGATTTTTAACCTTAGGAGACTTGAACTAGTTCCCATCCATAATAGTCGTGGGGTCGGGTTTTAAAAGCCAAGTACTTGGCCTAAATACCAAGTACCGATTATGTAATGATTCTTGGGACAAGTGTTTTTGATCAAAAAATAGAAGGCTGACTTGTTATTCTATGCAAGAACCCCTACTTCATTAAAATAAACTTTACAGGGCCTTGCTTCATGTGTATAAATATGCAATATAAACTTATGTGTTAAGTTTTATGCTTCTTCCTTTAAATGTTTATCTGTGAGAAATTGTTCTTTTAAATGGTTAAACATGTACTTGCAATAAATACACAGCAACACAACTTGCAGAAAACAAAACATCAAACTCAGAACAATCACAACATGATAAAGGAGTTCACCCCCCTCCGGGCTACATCTCCTTGAGCCTCCATAATGGACTTGGCTCTCTGGGATTAATTAGTCAAAAGTTCTTTTACAAGCTACTTCTCAACTCCAATGGAAAAATAGACTGCACCATTGAGATCAGAACACATAAAAACCCCAAAAATGACTAATACAACTCTGAAAACGGATAATGGCTCATCCGGGCATGACCTCTTCTACATGTGGCCATAAGCTTCCCTGAGCTTATCTTTGGAAAAAACACCTGTAAAAGTCCTCAAAAGCCTCTGAAACCTGTCCCAATGTGTCCATAGCATATTGATTAGCCAAAAATGATTATTCAATCATAGAAAACAAATATAGGCTCACCAAACCATGTCCTCCATCAAAGAGGGCTTGAAGTTCACTGGAGCTTCCTGAAACTTCAATGGTGAAAACCTTGCTGAATAAGTCTTCAAATGGCTATGAAAATGGCCCCAATGGATCCAGCACATCGAAAAAACCCTGGCTGGGCTTTTACGACACCTCAATCGGCCAAACGATGAAGAAGTTATGCCTCCTCCATTTTCCTCCTTCAAGCTTTGCTGGAACTGGTTCGCCAAAACGCACCTCTGTGTGCATGAACCCAGAACACGCTCCCAATGCACGTTAAAACCTGACACCGGGTGCAACCGCGCCAATGGTGCAACCGCGCCAACGATGCAAACCGTAGAACGGTTAGGGCGCCTCCAGCCCCTAACCGCCTAACACTTGGGCGTATGGATGGTCATATGACCTCACGCGGATAAAAAAAACGGTTAATTCGTTGAACCACTCCAACCGCATAACCCCCGCGCTCCAACTCGTGGGCACATGAAATATATATATAAAACCGTGGCCATGTCAAAACCCGGGCGCAAGTCATAACCGCGCCACATTAACACATGGTTAAAACTTTTGGTTACATATATCCGCGTGCGCATAAATATACCACCGGTTACATATTTTTTAACATATGGTTATATAACCCCGTGCATATGTTTTATAACCCCGCGCATATGTTTTATACATATGGTTATATGTTGTGGTTTGGGACTATGGGTCGGGGCTAAGCCCCGGCCCGCCCCCTTTCCAATTAATACAACCCCCAAACTCAAATACCAATGTGTTGACATATAAAACAAGAAATAATGCGTGGCCCAATGGCACGGCGGACTTTACCAAAACTTTCAACGGTGGGGGAGGTCCGGGGGTCGAACCCCATGGCCTCCACAATTTATTTAAATAACAAACCATTAGCCATTACCGGGGTGCCATGTGGCAGCCCTTGATTGGATCACGTGGCACCCTATCATTCACCAAATGATGCCACGTGTCAATACCACATTCGTCCAAATGTTAACCAGTAGATGTCTGCCACGTCAGCGCTGTACGGTCATCGTACGGACTATACGGCCTGCCATGTCACCACTGTACGGAATGTACGGACAGGTACAACCGGCATAAATTTTTTCCTTGTTTGCCTTGGCGAACAAATCACAATAACTTCTCCATACGGACTCTGTTTGAGAAAGTAAATATACCACCAGAATCAGGAGAACGAGACGGACGCAATGGCATCATTTTCATCGCATTCTGAGCACTTTGAAAATTGAGTAAATTTTTGCCCCCTGGTCCAGATTTTGATCACACCTTCCCATTGAAAGGCTTTTGGACCCACAAAATCTTATCTGTCTTCTTTCAAGTCATATCAAAATCTTTTCGACAATCACCTGAATATTTCGACATGCCGTGCACTGCAACTGGCTACGTCCTTCAACCATTGCTCTCTGGCTGCTGCTGACCCACTGCTCTCCCTGTGCTTGGAATATTTCCAACCTGCCCACTGAGAATCAAGTCCCTATTTCGAACTCTTTGGCATCAACAAAATCAACTCTCCAATGGCTGCAAAAACTTCCTGCGACATCTTGTCACAAGCCAAGAAAACCATCAATCTTGAAGACAAATCATACAAGATTGAAAAATGATGCCAACAAAATCTTTTGTTCTTCAAACAAACTGTCGCATCCTGTACTTTATCAAAGCACATGGTGTACTCAAAATCATCTTTCAAGTCAGTAAACACCATTGACTAAACACAAGTCGAGCAACACGATCGACACAACATAGTCGTCAGAAAATCATCAACAACAGTCGAGACTCATTGAAAGATCAACCTTCCCAAACTAACAAGTCGACAAACATGATACATAATCATGTAACAATCGTGAATCACTCATGATGAACCATCACCAGATTCACTGCTTACACATACATAAAAACCAATGCATGTTCATGACTCTTCAACTCTCCTTCCAGTGCAAACATAAGTACAACCCCAAAACATATGGGTACTTAAGAGTTGAATACAAAAAATATAAATGGCTGCAACTTATCATGCTTCCCATAAATGCACACATAACACTGAAAAGTGCATTTACAACAGAAAAACGCAAGCCTCACTTGCTCAAGAAATCCAACCATTTCTTACCAAACCAACTTAACGGTGACTTTTTCTGTTGAACATCGTCCCCTTGTGAATCATCTTGACTCACATGAATGATGGAATCTCCACTTCCATTCTTACCAATCTCCTTATCCAACTACTTCTGAGGCTGTGGACGAATAGTTGGATGCAACGTCCAACATTGGTCAACAAGATGACCCCGCTTCTGACAATGAGTGCAAACCTTTTGCATCCTCCTTTCACGCTGCCTTTGCTTAGAAAGTTTCCTGA
>SNQJ01S0140731.1:10560-31420 GCA_010110895.2 Picea sitchensis
AGTATAGGTAGCTACAAGACAAACAAGCAGAACCTCCATTGGTGTACACTCTCAGGTATGCACTTGTATATATATATTATTTGCATCATTGTCATAAAGGTATTTGCAGGAGGAAGGAACCCTTGGTGAAATCATGGACCCAGAGAAGTCTCAGTGCATTCAGAAGAACAACACACTGGAAGTGAAGACTCCAGGTTTGATTGTTTTAATTATCATGCTACATTACAAGTAGGTGTTATAGCTTTGACAACAATCCTTAAATTGTTTTGATTCTAGAGATGTACTCATGAATCTTCTCTAGGAGATATTCTTGTCTTGTTTCCTTTTGTTTGTTTCCTTGTTCCACGCAGGTTAACAACAAAGGAAGATGTTTTTTTTTTCAAGACTTCAGAGGGAGTCACTTGACTTAGAAGGAGTCACTTGACTTAGAAAGAGTCAAAACTAATTGAGAAGAAGGCAAAGACAAATACCTTCTCCCCCTCAGCGGTTCAGAGGGAGACTGCCATTGATATAGTTGATCCAATTGATCTTCCCAGGGACGTTACAGTAGGCCATAAAAGGCCTTTCTAGGCTTAACAAACTTTGCAAGAGGCAGAAAGACATGCAGTTGATGGAAGTATCGAGAAATACAAAACGAGATTTGTAGTCAGAGGATTCTCACAAACATAGGGAGTTGTCTATGATGTGACACTTGATCCAGTAAGCCCAATACACTTCCATCCTTACTACCATCCATGAGTTGGAAGCTATATCATATGGATGGATTGTTGATGAGTTCGGGTTTCAACAAAAGTGTTGTTGATCCAAACCTATATCATTACAGTGTTGGTGACGAGAACCTGATTTTGATGACTTATTCATAAAGCCTTGTTATTGGATACAAGTAAGCTTTGACTTCTGATTTCGAGATAAAGGATATGGGTATGATGCACTACTTCTTGGGACAAGAAGTATGACAAAGGACCGATGAGATTTTCCTGAGTCAAGGAAAATATATAGTGGGAATATTAAAGAAGTTCAGTATGATAGAATGCAAAATCCACCGCGATGGATTTAAAGAAAAAGATTGATGATGATTCAGACGAGACTGATCCACAGCTGATTGGATCACTGATGTATCTGGTTAACACCAGACTTGATTCATGCCATGCAGTGAATGTGCTTAGTCATTTCATGAGTCAACCGAGACAGATTCACTAGACAACAACAAAACATGTATTGAGACATATACGAGGCGCAATTGGATATGGCCTGAGATATGCCTCCAGTGTGAACTTGAATTTGCAGGATATGCCGATTCAGATTGAGCAGAAAGTACAGTGGACTGGAAGAGCACATCCGGTTGTCGTTCTACCGTGAAGGTTGCCATGGTTTCCTGATGCAACAGGAAACAAAACTCTGTGGCCTTGAGTACCACAGAGGCAGAGTATATAAAATCGAGTGTGCAAAGCAATGTGGCTTTTCACAAGCTTCTGACAAATTTACTTGACCATGAGATGGATTCTATGATGATAACCAAGAGCCGTGTGTAAAGCTCCTTGAGAACCCAGTGTTTCCTGATGGATCGAAACATGATGAGATGGAATATCCTTATATAAGAGATATGATACAGAGGAAAATCATACACATGCAGTGCGTTTCTACACATGAGCAGATTGCAGACATCTTCACCAAACTAACTTGGTGAAGAATGCCTCCCTAGTTGAGAGGGAGTGTTGATGACTCCAACCAAGACAAAGTTCAAAGTACATCCATGTGAGACTTGGCACGATGAAGAATGCCTTCCTAGCTGAGAGGGAGTGTTGATGATTGCAACTATGTGAGACATTCTCCAGCTTACAAACCTGTGAGATGTGGATCATTGCATCTATGTGAGACTTTCTCCAGCTTACAAACCTGAGAAAAAGCCCCTGAGAAGGGTGTGTGGTTCCTATCTGAGACAGAGCTGGAACGTAGAGATGACCTCCTCCATTCCGAGAGTTGAGAAGAACTCTAGATGATTCTCCTGTGAGAAAGGCGATTTGCACAGTTGGACGTGCCTGTGGCTGAGCACAAGGTGAACGTGTGAAATCCCAAAGTGCTAGGTGCATCGTCATGAGAACATAAATGAAGATGATGTATTAGCCTCCTCTGAGCAGAAGAGTTAACGAGAAACTCCAGATGACTCTCCTGTGTAATGCAGTGGGAAAGAAGATTTGTTGAGTGGACGTGCCTGTGGACGAGCACAGGTGAACGTGATCCTAGTGGCTGAGCACTAGTGAAGAAGTGGTTCTTCTTTGTAATGCAGTGAGCCAAAGATATGGACATCCCTATGGATGTGCCCCTAGTGGATGAGCACTAGTGGGTGTATAAGATCTCTTGCTATATTGTTCAAGAGGCAGACCTACCTGTAACCCTAATTGCAATGTAAAGGGTATAGGTTGGCCCCACCTTAATGTGATTAATAATTAATATAAAAGATAATTAATATGGTAATTATTAATTATATTTTGAGTTATTGAGGTCGACCCTAATGTGCCAATAAACACATCATTTGATGTGACAAGTCTTATATAAATAAAGGTGAATCCCCATTGAGGAAACACACTTATCATATTGTCATCTCATGATTTTAGAAGTTGTGGTCTCAAATTATGAGAATTGCATCACCCTCCTGTGTGCTAGTTTTGGTGATGGTGTGGAAGGTCTTTCTCTTGAGGAATATAGCAAAGGATTGGCTGGGTTTTCTTCCCTTGTTGAGAAGGGTTTCCCAGGATACTTCTTGTGTACTTGTGCATGGATCTTCTTCTTGTGATCTTGGTTTGCTGTAGTAGTTATGGTTCAAGTAATTGTTGACAGAAAATTTAAAAGGAATACATGAGCCATAGCTCACTAAAAATCTAACAACCAAGCCAGGACAGTGTCCCTCAACTCTTCCCTTGAAGCACAAAAGAAAAAGCAATAAGACTAAGAATAAAAGGCATTGAATGGGCTAGGAAACAATGGCATCCATGATAAGGTGCAACTCGCCCTCTACAGAGGCACCCACAGGCAAGACCTACATTTCCCTGTTATCACTGCACCCTATGCCCTAACACTTCCCATGTCACCTCACACACACTTACATGACCTAGATTGGCTCTCACCTGGGAAACACCCCGAACTTAAGGAGGATTAGCCCAATAGGACATCCCGAGACCCTCTCCTGACCTGACTTGTTAAATTGCATAACGTCTTTGAGCATTTGTCTGGGTAAAGGAGGGTTTGATACACATGTTTGGGTAATTTGATTATTAGATGTGATTGACATTGCTATGATCCCTATGACTTATGAACCCCAGGAGGGCGTACTTGTTGCTGCAGGACCTTGTCCGACGGACAGGTACATATGGGGGAATGATTAGCTCAGACCTCCATGGGGCTGAAAGCCCATAGATGGATGCTGTGACCCCAACCAGGGGCAGAGAGACACTAGAGGCTTGCACCAGGAAGATAGAAGGACGTTTCCCCTGAGACACTCCGGCAGGACTAGACCCAAGGGGGTCTTGCCTTTCCACTAGGACGTTGACCCTTGAGGGCCCATGACGTCATCATTTTGATCCTAGATGTCATCCAATCAGGGTTTGTATTTATGAGGGTGGTTGTGTGCTAGTTGGCACGTGTGGCAACATTTAGGGCCTTTGGAGGCCAAATGTTTTGCATTTGAGGCATAGCGTTCCACCCTGGGGGCCTAATGTCACCCTAGAAGGGCATGACATCACCTTTGGATTTGATTTTAGGTTTTAATTAATGTCATTTATGTAAAACCTGGATTTTAATGTAAATTGGCCCTGTCGGCCTTTTTATGACCTAATTTTAATTAAAGGTCATTGATACTGTATAAATAGAGAGAGAAAACTCTCATTTTTTCATGATTCACTCATCACACAAGTGTGTGGTATGAAATTCGGCCTTCGTTAAGGGTTATTGAATGAACTAAGTGGTGCGCAACTTCTTGGAGAGGCAAATTTTGGTGGAGGATCTTCAACTAGGGTTTGGCTTGATTATTCTTGGTGAAGTAAGTAGAAAATCTGCAATTTGTTTATGCTATTGAATACTTGTGGTAAATTTTACTTGGTTCATGTTAAAGATTATGAAATTGCTTGCTTAAAACCCTAGGAGAGAAACATAAGTTGTTACCTTCCGCTCTATAGTTTTCCACTTGTTTAATTTTCTCAAAGTACACCTTGTTTAGAAGTAGCTACTAGAGCCCTAAATGCTAGCACTCTAGTAGCCCTACTCTAATTTCCTATTACATATATTATTTTCAAATTGTCTAAGGAAAGAGAGACCGCTAGGGCCTAAGTCGTCTTACTTTCTAGTCGATTTTCTCTTAGGACTTGGATGCTTGAGGCCTTGGGTTACCAACACCTCCTCCATCCATTCCATCTCCTTTGGCTAAGTACTATCATTGCTATTTTGCTCTAAGATTTGCTGCTGCTATTGTTGACTCCATATACCCTAAAGACACTAATCCACTCACCATAGTGATTGATTGATCAAAACAACTCTTAAACTATCTTCCTTGAGACCTTTACTAACTTTTACTAACCTTAAATTAGACTAATCCATTGACTAACTTGCTGTTGTTGCAAAAGATTGCTACAACCATCTAACAACAACACATTTATCTTGAAAGTGACATTAAAAGCTGATTAGACATTGCCAGTTTTGCTTCTGACAAGTTGTTATCATTTTGTCAAATTAGAGCTATATTCTCTTGTCATTTTCAAGCATTTTTGAAGCATAACTGTTGTGGCTGTTACAAAACATTCATTTCTGTTATAGATAATTACTTTGCTGCAGTATTATATCAACTTACTTATTTTTCAAAGGTTCATGGTTTTATGAAGCACTAACATCATATCGTACCTTGAAATTGCATGCTTTTTCTATTGTTGTCTTGTTCTGGGCAGGTACATCTCATTTATCTTTTGCTTCATCTTTGTAAGACACAAAGACCCTTTGAAATTGAGTGACCTGTGAGAGGGGGGATCTTTCTTGTACTTTTTCCCTAGCCTTCTCAAACCTTCAGGTCACTGGGGACGTCTCCCTTGGGGTACATTGATACACTCCTAAATAGAAAGGGGTTTCCTATTAAGGTGACAGTGATAGGTCACTCCTTGTTACGCCAATCTTGCATTTACTTGCCTTGGGCTTTGGGCAAGTACAGATTGTGCGATAACAATTCCTAAGGTTGAAAATTCATAGGGTTAAGATCTGGGATGTTAATTTCTTGAAACTCAGTAGTCAGAAATTTTATGCCAATAATTTAACAACTCAGAATTTAATTGACCGCTGATATAAATTCTGTAAACTATGCAGAAAAATTTACAATTGAGTTTTAACTATTAAAAATGCACAACGAAATCATAAACAACACACATTTGAACACAAATATTTCTGGGCAATGCCCCTGGAAAAACCCCGAAGGGAAAACCAATAAATGAGAGGATTTTATTGGCTTTAGAGGAAGAAAATAATTATAGCAGCTAATTCAGAAGTTTCTTACATCCCAGCAAACTCAACCTGTATGGCCCAGCTTTTTCGGCCCAATTTTTTTCGGCCCAACATTTTCCGCACAACTTTTTTGGTCCAACATTTTCCGGACTTGCTTTTTCGGTGTAACTGCTTTTTCGGCCGGGAAAATCTTTCCTCCAACTGCAAATTCGCCCTCTTCCTTAGCTAAATCGCCCTCTTCAGCCCTCAGCTCAATGTGTGCCTCTCACTCTCCTTAGATCTTCTTTTATAATCTCTTAATGACCAAATCCCTAACCCTAAGATCTCAACTGTCAAGATTAGATCTTGCCTTCCCAAGATCGACTATTGTGACTTAATCTCTTGTTGAGATGACTTAAGTCACTTAAGTCACTCAACTTTATAAAAAAATCACTTTAGTCATTAAATAAAAGCCACATTAACTTTATAAATGCAGTTATAAAGTTAAAGATCTAGAGAGCTCCGTTCAGACACCTCCGCATGTTAGGCACTGCCAATGCGGAAGTACCTGTCTGAGCTACCCCAAAAACTAACACTCCCTCTTAGCGAGGAAGGTACTTCTGGAACCTCCACCTGGATTTGTCTCCAACCCCATCACTCCATCTACTGTTGTAGCTGCTCCCTTTGAACCAAAAAGCTTCCCTTCCACCTGCACTAGATCCTGTGCTGAAGACTTGTTCCTCCTCACCATGCCCTTAGGAGTCTCCTCACACTCCTGAGCATCCAACTGTGTCATCTCATACCAACTGAGACTCTTGACAGTATTGGAAGTAGCCTCACAACCATCTGTCACTGACACTGATCCTGAATCCAGGATCCCCTTGGACTTACAAATAGGTTGTCCCAACGACTTGTATAACTTTCCCTGTCTGACAACAAGCATTGTTGCTGCGTCCAGGGTAGCTCCCTTTGGATATATGAATACATGTCCATGCTCGAACACAACTCCATATCCCTCATGCTCCAAAGCTGATATTGAGAGCAAGCTTACCTTCAACTCCGGAACAAACACCTTTGCCACCTCCAGAGATCCTCCTGACTCTAGTTGGAATCTCACACATCCAACCCCCTTCATTACATGCATGGTAGTAGTTCCACAATCCACATGACAGTCTGAGTCTGTCTTTGAAACACTAAGAAACATCGACCTCATTCTTGTCATATGGTGAGATGAGCCACTGTCCACAAACCATGCTCCAATGTCCCCAAACCTTGCACTAACACTGCCAGAAAGACAAGACACAAGAGAAAATTCCTTTTCGAACTTCATAGCAAAATTATCAATCTCATTTGATGGTGATGCTATTACCTGTGTCTCCTTCTTGCTCTTCTTCTTGTTTGGATATTGACTTGCATAGTGGCCAGTCTTATGACATGCAAATCATTTCACTTTGCTCATTTCCTTCTTTCCATCTCCCCTACCCTTCTTAGCATGAAGAGCAACATTCTCCTCGCCTTCATCACCCTTAGCTTGACTGCCTTGAAGAGCCTCCTCCCGAGATAAGTCATCCCACAACCTCTGCTAGTCAAGGAGATGTTCTCGTGCCACAACTCCCTTTACGAACATAGCCCACTTCTCTGAGAACCCATTCATAGTTGTCCTCACAAGTTCATCATCTTTGACTACCTCTCCAACAACCGTTAACTCATCACGAACCTGTGATATCCTGGTGAGATATGATGCCACTGTGTTAGTCTTGGAGATCTTGGTGCTCTTGAGTTTCTCCTTCAGCACCATCTTCCTGTTTTGGTTTCCACTCCGTTAAAGCTTTGTTAGAGCCTCCCACATCTCATAGGCATTTTTCTTTCCAGACACATGAGGTATGATATGGTCCTTCACAACATCCAAGAGCATCCTTTTGGCTTTCACATTTTTCTTATTGAAGGCCGCCAAAAGTGTTGTATCTGTGGGAACAACATGGGTTTTCTCCACAGTGTCTCAGGTTTCGTTTTCCTCCAACAACAATGCAATCCGCTCTTTCCATGGGCTAAAATTCGTAGCCTCGTACAACCTGTCCTCAAACCTCAATCCGGTAGCCATCCTCGTCCAACTGACCAACAATACTTTTCCCTTCCATTTTTCCGAGCAAAACCCCTGCAATCCCTGCAAATCATTGTGCCAAAGTCTTCAGTGCCACTCTTTAGAGTCCCAACTCTGATACCATGTTAATTTTTTGAAACCCAACAATAAAATTTTTTATGCTAATAATTTAACAACTTAGAATTTTATCTATTGCTGATATAAATTATGTAAACTATGCAGAAAAATTTACAGTTGAGTTTTAACCATTAAAAATGCATAGCAGAATCATAAATAACACACACATTTGAACACAGATATTTTTGGGCAATGCGCCTGGAAAATCCCTGAAGGGAAAACCAGTAAATGAGAGGATTTTATTGGCTTCATGTCATGTCCCCTCCCTTTTGACCTCATTAGAGGGAGGGCATATTAGTCTAAGGGGGGGCTCCCCTTAGGCTATAGCCCAAAGAAAGGAAGCCGCGGGGTTAAAAGAAGCCACCAAGAAGGGAAACACTTGGTTTAAAGGTGACCTTTCAGCTTAAATAAAGGAAATACACCTAACTTGAAGAGCAAGTCACCCTTAAGGAGGAAATCAAGCTAAGGGAGTCTATATAAAGAAGTTAGAGGTACATTTGGAAGGGACGATTTGGATTAAGGTGTTCTTCTGTCTTAAACTTGGGAGGCGGCTGCCTCAGTCTTTTGAGGGTTATTTAGCCCTATTCTTGCTGAGTTTCTGTGGGCTAGCCTCACCCTAGCTCAGCCCAGTTATCACTGCCTCAGGAGTCCATTCTGGGAGGTTCGTTGGTTTAAAAGAAGGTGCGATGAAGGAGGTTCAATCCTGTAGCTGAGTCGGGGATATGTTGGTAGGCAGGCTGCTTTGTTTGGATAGGCCGAAGGTTCTAGGTTACCAGCTGAAGCTGCCGCAGAAGGTTGTATAAGCCAAGACTAAGGGCTGAGCCCTATTGTATTCTGTGGAGCTTCCGTGGAGGCCCTAGTTGCAGTTAGAAGGCGTATCCAGCTCAGGAGCAGCAGGATCGGGCTCCTCTTTTCCCAGGTTCATTATATATTCTAATGATTTTAGGAGCTCTCTACAACTAATGTTCGGCCAGACTTTCTAAGCAACTGTTGGATTTAAATTCTGTGTTTGGGACAATAGCCTCATTGAGGGTTTTACTGTTGGTTTTGGAGATACTATTTTGATACTGCTATTGCTGTTTATGCATACTGTTTCTGCCAGTTTACTGTTGGTTTTGGTCACTGTTTATTGTGGGATATCAGACACTAAGTGGTAATCTCCCTGCTGATAATTATTATGCAATTAGTATTGGTGTTCTTGTGAACTAGTGGCGTACTGTTGGCTTCTGTGTATGATGAAACACTGTGGGAAATATTGTTTCTAGTTGGTTTAAGTCCTCAAGGACCCTAGGGATATACAGTGATACTTATTCTGCTATTATTACTGTACAACAATTGCTGGTATTGTTCCTAACTGGTTAGAAAATTGCACAATTAGCTATTTACCAGCTGGTTTGAAGTCCCTAGAAACCCTAGGGCTATTACAATGGTATCAAAGCTGGTGGTCTTGCTAGCTTGTGGGGTATCTAGTGGACAAAAATCAGCAGCAGTGGACTAATAGCAAGGACAAAATACAAGAGTTAGAAAGATGAAGACAAAGAAGGAGCTCGTGGCTGAAATAAACTGGGAACTAGTGGTAGGCAAGTAAATGCCTCACTATCGAGAGTATTTAGCACAAGGTAAAGAGTTTTGTGTAGCTATGTCATTTCGAGAATGTTGCACCATCAAGTATGGAAGCTGACCCGAAGGCGTGGATGAGGTTTCCTTCAATGGCCCAAGACGAAGACTTTCAGGAAGATATGGAAGAAGAGCAAAGGTATCCATTGGTAGCACATGCACATTCCCATGGGGAGGAGCATGCATTCAGCCATGATGAGGAGGTGAGCAGAGAGGAGGACCAAGCAGTGGTCTACGACGAGGCCATTGACACTAGTACGCTGACAGGGTCTGTCACTAGTACTAATGATGAGGGGGCAATGTCTTGTCCCAACTATGTTGACTTTAAGGATGACAACACAACAACATCACATGCACCACTAGCAGTGTCCCATGAGGTCCATGACACCAACACCTGTGACAAGCAAGTTGATGGCATACATGTTGAGGATGCTAATGTTGAGGAGGGTATGCTAGCACCCAGCTACGAAGAGCATTCAACATCCCATCCCACTCATGACACCCAGGATGTGATGAGGGCATGATGGTACCCACATATGATGGAGGAGGAGTGTCTGAGAGATAGCCAGGGGACATGGATCCTTCTTCGCAAGAGTCGTGTGGAGGACGATGTCATGCATGAGTTCCACCATAGCATGGTGTCACTGAGTGCATTGAGTGATGATGATGATGATAGCTCTCTTCCAGATGACTGTTCATGCCATTTAGATGAGGTTGGACAGAGACCATTAACACTGCGTAACGTGGAGGATCGCCTGTTAGTGACCGAGGATTGAATCACGCAGGTATTGACTAGGACCGAGGCATCTTTCATTGTGGTTTGATGCCCTCAACAGGACATGGGAGGATTACCAGAGTCAGTTGAGTGAGACAGGTAGCCTCGTAGCAGCGACATAAACCATCCATTGGGGCTTGATGATCAGGATACATGGTGCGCAATGGGAGTCTCAAATTCTATTGGAGTTGTGCACAGAGTTTTCAGCAGCAGACATTGGGAGTTGTATACTTCCAATGATGTGGTGGGATCCGGGCATTCATCGGGACAACGAGTTGCTTCAGATGAGATTGACAATCGACAGAGCTGAGGTAGTGAGGGATACGCATTGTGATGGGGATGAGGTGAGAGGATGTGTGGAGTTTGGTTGTTCCCTCATCGAGGATAGCCATGGATTGACAGGTGATGTCTTCACTGGGATGTCTAGGCCGAGTATGATCCATGATAGGGAGTTCCAGGAGCGGAGGGCACAGTCTGGGCATAGAAATCAGATGATGATGATTGGAGGGATGCATCATGACCCGATGGTTCCTCTTTAACGTTTGGACCCTAGGATTAGGTTGTGCTTCGCCGAGGTTATGCAGCGGATTGATAGAACTGATTTTTCGCTGGGATGTCTAGGTCAGTATGATCCATGCTAGGAGTTCCGAGGAGGCGAAGGAGCACAGTCTAGGCATACTTGATGAGACGATGATGATTGGAGGGTGCATCATCAACACGATGAACCCTCTACTGCGTTTGGCATGGGACCACAGGATTGCGGTTGTTGTGACCGACAGGTGACCTGAATGGGATGGCCAATTTGCATCCTCTGGGATTTACTCTTGGGGTCCGATCTTTTGAGGAATTGATCGAACCTCGACAGTTTATGATCACTTGGCTCGTTAGGGATAGTCTGGTTGATTCTTACAGGAGCATTGGACAAATCAATACTATGAGTAGATGATTCTTCTCATCATACCGGGTAGTTTGGGACCCGTGCAGCTTCCTACTGTGAAAGCGGAGTTCTGGGATTTCACTTGGAGGACTTCACAAGCCTTTGTCGGAGACATACGAGGGGAGTTTATGACTTAGCGGCTTCGTGGGTGAGCACACTCGAGGCGGGGAGTTGTCTGATCTTCGCCCATTCTAGGGAAACATATGAACAGAACCCGCATCGCCGAGCCCCGAGGTGCAAAGCATATTGATGGGCCCGGCCAACAAAAGTCACATACTACGGTGATCATGAGCAACACGAGATGGCGAGCTATTTTATTGGCGGTGTCGGTCAGTAGGCACAGGATTGACTCCCCGCTTTAGTGATTACCTTCAGACAGTTGGTTAGGCGATGGTAGTAGACCAACAATATGAGATGTATTTGCATGATTACGTGAGGTCATAGATTGAGTTGTTACATTTGGGCAAGCATTGCTGTGATACCACTCATGATACCTTGCAGACCACCCATGATCGACAGAGTATGTGTGTAGACAGGCACAGGGTTGAGCATAGATTTGGGATCGGAGGTGTGGTGTACTTGAGGGTGCAACCATTTAGACCATCTCCGTGGAGGAGAGGTGACATTGAGAGGTTGAGGCCACGCCTCTTTGGTCCCTTTAGGGTGATTTAGAGGGTTGGAGAGGTAGCTTATGAGCTGGAGTTGACCGCGGGTAGCCGGGGATGTAGTATTTACAATGTATCGTGTCTCCAGAGGGCGGTCACTACCCCGATGAGGTTACCCACCATTAGGTGAGATGGGGCCGGATGTTGTTGAGTCCCAAAGTAGATTATGGATGTCAGGAGTAGAGTGATTAGGGAGTATCGCGTCAGGTGGAGAGATTAGCCGGTTGTAATGTCCCCCACATCTTGATGAAAAGGTTAGGAGAGACTCAATAGTCTAGCTATATCCCACTAGACTATAGGCTCATGCATCATGGGGTCAAAGTCAACCAGAAGACACTTTCTAAACATAACATTCTATTATTGAGTTTACTTTGTGTGAAAAAGGATATATTGAAAGAAAAGGTGAGTTAAAGTTAACAGAGTTTAACCTAGGGTTAACTAACTCAACGGATGAATAGACTGGAACTATAAGGAAGGCGAGGGTGCACTTCTAAGGCATTCTAGATTATTATCTTATTTTGCATTGGAGCTCTTGGGCACAAAGCGGTTTAGTGGTTTTGGAGTCACCAACAAACCCTAGAGGACACTTCGGTGGTGAAAGATTCCACCTTTCTTGATCAAAGCTTGGTCACGGAGGTGAAAAATTCCTCCCTCACAATTCTACATCAAATCAGAGTTACTTAAGCCATTAGTTTGGCAAGGGGGATTCACCAGTGAGGGTTTCCAGCAAGAGGGCGCACCATCTTGAGGAGTTTGGCTCAATCTGGAGAAAGGACGAGGCTTCTTGGCAAAGGAGCATCGGTTTTCTTAGTATGGTCCCTAGCATCATTTTGGGTCTATTCATGAGGAGGTTATCCCTGGTTATTTCCTGGAGCTTAGCACGAGTTGGAGGAGAGAGGGGCACATCACAAGAAGTGGTTTTCACTGTTTACTGGCCCGGATCTTTATAGATTGGCTTGAGACTTCACCACCTTGATAGCATTAGCATTGGCTTGATCTACGTTCGGGTACAGTTTTGTGGTATTTGGAGGATCCTAGAGGGGAGAACAAAATATTGTTGATTTAGTCAAACCAGGAGGGCGCAAATGAGTTGATGGTTTGCTCAGTTGGAGGAGAAGATCTTCTCTGTTCAGCTTGAAACTTGGCCGGGTGGATTCTATCAACTCAATCTGATACAGAGAGAGTTTGGAGGTATTTGGAGCTCGTAAAGAGGAGGGTCGAAACTTGAGGGTTCATCAGCAGCTAGAGCAGTGCGCAACTCAACCAGTTTGAGGGGTTCTGCAGTATATTGACTGCGTTCTCTTATCTTCCGTCTTATCTTGCATGCCTTGAGCCTTTGGAGGCTTGGATCTCTTCTCGAACTGACCTTAGGGCTGTCTTTATTATTACTTATTATTATGTTGGCAACCTATTTTGATATTATTGGGGTTTTCTTCCAAATCTGCAAATATCTTGTTCAGAGGATCTTCCTACTATATAAATAAAGGTCATATCTCACATTATTGGTCCTATAATATTGTTCTTTGTGTATCTTGTCTTGTTTATGATTATGTGCTTCAGATCTATTATTCCATTGCTTAAACAAACAACAAGTAAACCCTTGAGGCACAACTTCATGAGTAAACCTACAAACACATAAGCAAACATAACAAATAGTTAGTAGTTAGTGTTCCAAGCAAAATTTTGGCTCAGGGAACATTATCGGTAGAGGATCTGCGGTGGGAGGGAGAGCATTTTTTGCAGCACCCAGGATTGATGGTTCTTGAGGACAAGCAATCTCGGAAGGGAGGACTGTCATGTCCCCTCCCTTTTGACCTCATTAGAGGGAGGGGCGTATTAGTCTAAGTGGGGGCTCCCCGTAGGCTATGGCCCTAAAGAAAGGGAGCTGTGGGGTTAAAAGAAGCCACCAAGGAGGGAAACACTTGGTTTAAAGGTGACTTTGGGCTTAAATGAAGGAAAGACACCTAACTTGAAGAGCAAGTCAGTGAAGTCACCCACAAAGGAGGAAATCGAGCTGAGGGAGTCTATATAAAGAAGTGAGAGGCACATTTGGAAGGGACGATTTGGATTAAGCTGTTCTTCTGTCTTAGACTTTGGAGGCGGCTGCCTCAGTCCCTTTGGAGAGTTGTCTAACCCTTTGTTACTGAGTTTCGGTGGGCTAGCCTCACCCTAGCTCAGCCCAGTTATCACTGCCTCAGGAGTCCATTCTGGGAGGTTCATTGGTTGAAAAGAAGGTGTGCTGAAGGAGGTTCAATCCTGTAGCTGAGTCGGGGATATCTTGGGAGGCAGGCTGCTTTGTTTGGATAGGCCGAAGGTTCCAGGTTACCAGCTGAAGCTGCCGCAGAAGGTTGTACAAGCCAGGACTAAGGGCCGAGCCCTATTGTAGTCTGTGGAGCTTGCGTGGAGACCCTAGTGGCAGTTAGAAGGCGTATCCAGCTCATGAGCAGAAGGATCAGGCTTCTCTTTGCCCAGGTTCATTATATATTCTAATGATTCTAGGAGCTCTCTACAACTAATGTTCGGTCAGACTTTCTAAGCAACTGTTGGATTTAAATTCTGTTTTTGGGACAGCAGCCTCATTGAAGGTTTTACTGCTGGTTTTGGAGATACTATTTTGATACTGCTACTGCTGTTTATGCATACTGTTTCTGCCAGTGTAGTCTGTGGAGCTTGCGTGGAGACCCTAGTGGCAGTTAGAAGGCGTATCCAGCTCATGAGCAGAAGGATCAGGCTTCTCTTTGCCCAGGTTCATTATATATTCTAATGATTCTAGGAGCTCTCTACAACTAATGTTCGGTTAGACTTTCTAAGCAACTGTTGGATTTAAATTCTGTGTTTGGGAGAGCAGCCTCATTGAGGGTTTTACTGCTGGTTTTGGAGATACTATTTTGATACTGCTACTGCTGTTTATGCATACTGTTTCTGCCAGTTTACTGTTGGTTTTGGTCACTGTTTATTGTGGGATATCAGACACTAAGTGGTAATCTCCCTGCTGATAATTATTATGCAATTAGTATTGGTGTTCTTGTGAACTAGCGGCATACTGCTGGCTTCTGTGAATGATAAAATACTGTGGGAAATATTTTTTCCAGTTGGTTTAAGTCCTCAAGAACCCTAGTGATATACAGTGATACTTCTTCTGCTATTATTACTTTACAACAATTGCTGGTATTGTTCCTAACTGGTTAGAAAATTGCACAATTAGCTGTTTACCAGCCGGTTTGAAGTCCCTAGAAACCCTAGGGCTATTACACTTCAGTGGAAGAAAATAATTACAACAGCTAATTCAGAAATTTCTTACAGCCCAGCAAACTCAGCCTGTACGGCCCAACTTTTTTGGCCCAGCTTTTTCGGCATTGCTTTTTCGACCTAGCTTTTTCCGCACAGCTTTTTCCGGCCCTGCTGTTTTTTTGACCCTACAAAATATTTCTTCCAGCTGCAAATTCGCTCTCTTCCTCAGCGAAATCGCCGTCTTCTGCTCTCAGCTCAATGTGTGCCTCTCACTCTCCTTAGATCTGTTTTTATAATCTCTTAATGACCAAATCCTTAACCCTAAGATCTCAACGGTCAAGATTAGATATTGCCTTCCCAAGATCGACGGTTGTGACTTAATCTCTTGTTGAGATGACTTAAATCACTTAAGTCACTCAACTTTATAAAAAAATCACTTTAGTCATTAAATAAAAGCCACATTAACTTTATAAATGCAATTATAACGTTAAAGATCTAGAGAGTGTCGCTCGGACACCTCCGCATGCTAGGCACTGCCAATGCAGAAGTACCTATCCGAGCTACCCCAAAAACTTACATGAGAAACCTTTGGTTAAGAGGTGAAATTTCTGTTTTGTATGAAAAACTCTTGGAACGCAGAAATTTCAGAAAACTACAGTTTATGGTTCTAAACTTCTATATGTATGATCTATGGTGTACAATGCATTCTAATTTCTAGTGTGTTTGATATAGCAACTAGTTGTATTTTCTGTATGTTTTAAACATTTGCATCTTTATGTCGACATTATATATATATATATATTATTTGTATTCATGTGTATCCCCGTGTTGCATTTTGGGGGTCCATGTGTCACATGTTTGACACCCGTTTCCATGTGTCCGAGTGTCATGTGACTTAGTTTAACAATGTTTTCAGCATTTCTGCATATATGCAAAACAACGTCTTGTACCTCTTCCTCTTGTGGCCTTTGAGCTGGGAATTGTGGGATTTTAAGATTGCAACCTAGATGGGGAATGTGCTGTGCAATGGTGCTAAATGGTTGAAATCTATAGGCTGTCCAATGGTGCGAATTCATTCAAAACATCAAATGACAGCAATTGTTGAAGCCATTCAGGAAGAGAAAGCAAACTTCAGATTCTTGGACACGGCTGAGTTGGCCTACTGAGTTTGACTTCACCTTCAGACTTTAGATTAAATGCTTCAAAACAGTTTGATCTAGTGTTTTCTTCAAGTGTCTCAACATTACTCCTTGTATTACAATTTCATGCTTTTTGGACTTTAAAGGCCATTGTTTATGTTTTATGTCTCAGAACTTTAATTTTATGTATCTCAAAATTTATAGTTTAGGTATTTCGATGAAGTTTTCCCTATTAGCACCCTTTCATGTAATAAAATCAGTAAGCTTTGCATATTTGGTGTGTAATTTCTTGGATTCACATTGATGTTCATGAATATATCTTTGTTAAAGTGAGATTTTTATATTTTATGTATTTTTTATGTTACTGTGCTGTTTATTGGTTTGACGTCTGGTTCCAATTTGGTTCAAAGCTGAGTCGTAATTTTGAGGCAAATCAATTCTGATCCAGTTCTGAGTATGATAACATTATTTTGGAGGTTACTAACATGCAGGTAACACCTAATTGTTTGAGATTTTTGCAGATTTTTATCATTTTCCATGATTTTCTCCATTTTGTTCAGAATCCTGGCACTTCTTCGTGACATGTGGTACCGCAGATAAGATAAGATAATTTTATTAATGTCCAATGAATGGCCACAAAAGTAGGTCAATGGGACTGAAGATTACAACAAGTACGAGTACAATGTGGGAGTGCAAATGCATCTCCTAGATAATGCTGAGAATAAAATAAAGAAAGAAACCTAAAGTAGTGTAGCCTCAAAGATGTATATAGCCATGACAAAAGTATGGTGAAACAAAAAAAGAAAATGAGTATGTCTGACTCAAAGGTCTGTCCAGAGAGAGAAAGAGAGAGCGAGAGAGAGGTTTGACGATGAAGGTGTCAAACTCTCCCGGATCTGATGGCCAAGGGTGAGGGGGGCGAACTGGGCACTGGCTCGCTGTCGGAGTCCTCAGGAATGATCAAAGGGTCCGGCCGTGTGATCTTGGGGATTATCGACAACAATACTGTTGATTTGTAGAAGTTTCATTGTGTAAATTCTAGAGGGATTTCATACCACGGATCAGAACTGCCATACTATTACCTAACAGTAAATGCTAAATATTACTGATACTTCTGAAACATCTGAGATAGTGCTATTTTGGCTACTTTAAAGTTATTCTCTGGGATGCCATCGAATACGTTTTGCAGTTTTAGGGCACCTTCAGATCATTAAGCCGGTTCCCAGTTTGTTCATCAAGGTTTTATTTATTAATCCCTGTCTTCAAGATGGTTTAAATAATTTCTTGGAAAACAAAGGAAATGCTTGTTATTATATATATATATACATTTTTTTTTTGTGTTTTAGTACATTTTATAGCAATTTCAAAATGTTACGGTTAGTATGGTGGTCCTGTAAATACTTCACTTAATTGTACTATGGTCTGGTTTGTGTGCTCGATTTTTGACATATTTTCCAAATTTGTAAGAGCTATGTGCTGCTTATGTTTATTTTTCAGTATTAATATACACGTTCCATGTTCTGTATTTTATGTTGTATTTTATGCAATGTTTATAAGTGTCCTTTAATAAAAGAAAAACCAGAATTGCAATGTATATTTCCACATTTGATAGCAGAAGATTTGTGATGGGTAAAAGGGGATAGTATTCCACCAACTGTGGCAATTTATTGCATGTAATTTTCAAAAGGCACTGAAATTCTTTTGTGTGTTTCAGTTACCGAATACACACGAGAGCTGGTCTAATTGTTCCCAAGCTTCAAGAGGATGGAAAGGTAGGAATTCCGTTCATCTCATATGACTCAATCAATTCAGTTATATGGTTTGAACTCTGCAGTTCCGTTATGTCAATTAACATTTGACCTTTGATATCACTTTACTTCATGATCTTGTACCTGTATTTTGAAGCCTCGATATTGAATGTGGCTATTATGGTGGTGGTGGACATCATTCGAGGTTATTTAGTCATAATGTAGTTTTATGATGCAGTATAAGTAAGTAGACGGAAATTTTCTATGTGTATTTATAGTCATGCAATTTTGTGACGCATTTAGTAATAATACATACATACACACACTAGTACTTAACCATGTCAAAGAATTGTCACGATGCTTGGGGCCTCCGAGCCTTTACACATTATTTATTTTATAAATGTTTAATATTTTTTTCCCAAGGAAAACCTTGCAAGGAAACCGAAGGGATGCTTTCCCACATGCGTGGATGACATCCTAGTAAACCTGTTGGCATAGACTAGTGTGCCTCAGCCAGTGGGATTCACTTTAGAAATGTTTATATATATCTATGATACGATATATTACAAATTATAAGATTGTATATATAGATAAAGAAAAAAAGAAAAAAAGAAATAAAAGAAAAATTGTAACAAACAAATAAAATAAAATTCAAAAGAAAATAAAATTTAATATGAAAAGTACAAAATATGGATTCATAATAAATAAATAATTAACGAATAAAAATCTTTAAAAGATCTAAAATACCCAAAAAATAGAATATATACTATAATATGATGTGTATACATTTATTTTTCCAGGTTACAAAGCCCAGGGAAAACCCTTGAGTACTTTTCCTCATTTCGAGGATGGTACCCAGGGTAAACCCTAGAATCTTCATGGCACAAGGCCAGTCAACAACAAGGCTCAAAGCCATTACAACAATATACTCGTTATGAGTTCAACATGTCACTTGCGGGAATTGAATCCAAGTGGGGAGGATAACAATCATTCCTCCCAACCACCCGAGCTAAACCCAATTGACAATATGATGTGTATACATATATTATCTTCTAACACAATAAAATATATTATAACTTAAATAATAATATACTATTGTATGAGATAAAAATACATATTACAAATAACTATAAAATATTTTATATCTAATAAAATAAAGGAAATCTAGGGGAGGCAGGTGCGAGGCGGGGGGGCGGGGGGGGGATTCTCTATGAACCCAGAGGCAGAAGAATTTTAAATTACTACTGGAATATCGGGAAAAACACCAATAATAAAGTAGAGGCTTATGCATTACTCAAAGGACTCCAACTAGCAAAGACCCGTCAAATTTTCAATCTGAATGTTACAGGCGACTCCAAGGATGATGGTCCAGGGAACCGACCCAAAAAATTTGAGTCTAAAAAGAATTATTGATCGAATACTTGTAGACTCAAGGTCCCTGAAGACAAAATTCTTCCACATTCTAAGGGAAAATAACACGACAACAGACAAATTGGCGAACGAGGCCATAGGGAAACCTCCTGGAACCTTAGGGGTGGAGGGTGTTGAAGTCTTAGCCCCCTTAGCCTAATGCGACACATGACCAAGAACTAGCGTGCAAAGGCTAGAGGAGGAGCCACTTGGAGCTCCAGCGCAAAAGGGGACATGTGGAGCAGGCATGTGGCCAACACAAGTGGTGAACGGTGTAGCAGACGGGTGGCAAGTGTAAAGCCGATGACTCATCGGCCAAGGACAGTTGGGATTAACAGTTTTTACGTCTGCCTCATTATGGTTTCGGGTGGTAAGTTAATACGTTAAGCCGAGCTCGTGGGAAATCAAAGGATGAAGGCTCTGAGGTAGATGGATCGTGTGTGCAACATCCCAGACGTGCAGATGACTAGCCAGGATGATGTTAGGTCCAGACCCAAGCTCGCGGATATGAAGGCCTCAAGTACATCGCACCAGGTAGAATTTGTGACTTGTATGTTTGACACGAACTCGACATGGATCGTCACATGGGGAAATCTCGGTCAATGCTCGTCCTTATTGGGGAAAATTCTTTTTGTGGCTTTGATAAGCCACTCTCACCTTGCGCTCCCTTTGAATTGCATAGACTGTTCTGTGCCGATTGTCTCTCAGCAAATTTCCATCCAACGATTTTGGGCCCCCCCTCCTTACTCCTTGCCTCGCCCTCCGCCATTTCATTGCTTCGCCAAGACCTTTACCCCACGACCTTTGTTGATTTCTGCTCAACCCAACAATTTCCCAATTCACAGGAAACCTAATTCGCTGCAGCTTTGCGTCCCCCCTAGCAACATGGAAAATACCCAGAGGAATCAAAGCGCACCAGAGTTCATGCATTTGTAGGGTGTCAAGGGCTTTCTAGTAGGTTCTGTGCAGCCGGACCCTGAGGCGGAATGTGTGGGCTGCCAAAGGACGCGAATTCAGATGGGAGCGCTCAACTCCACTCTAACTTTTGAACTTGAAACCCTCTCTCAACACAGGCACCTTATTGAAAGGCTACAAGATGAAAGTTATGCCCAGAGGAGTCAGATTGAAGAGCAACACAACAGTCTGGAGATAATGTAGAGTCGATTGGATCAATTGGAATGAAATCATCAGCAGCCAAGCACACCAACAAGCACCCATGGAGCATCCAAGAACGTAACTTCAGCCACAGTCAACCAAATCCCGGACCTCAAAGAGCCCCACCCAGACTCAATTTGCGAGCAACAGGGACAATCGAAGATTAAAATGGAACCGGGTAGCTGAGCTTTTGTAAAATTCAGATGTTATGTTTTGTTTTTCGTTATATATAAACAGAGTATTTTATAGATTGTATTTTGTGAAATACAATAGATGCAGTATAGCTAGGGAAGGTGGAAACTCTATGATCAAAAATTTTGTTTTAGCATTTCCAAGCTTCAAAGACTATACTTCTCGAAGGTCTCTCATAACCTTGCACTCTCTTACCATGGCTTCAATTTCATCAACCTTGATGACATTTTGAACAGTATGTAAGTACAAGGAAAACCTTTTCTAGTATATATATATATATATAGTCATTCATGCAATTTAATAAAACTGTATTTTT
>SNQJ01S0140731.1:37005-48638 GCA_010110895.2 Picea sitchensis
AGGCACTTTCTCCCCCTTAGGCGCCTAGGGAAGAGAAACACTTGCCTTGGTACTTTATTTTAATTAAAAATTTAACAAAGATCTCCTTTAGCAAAACTTAGCAAATAAAGAGCAAGAAAGAAGCACCTTATGTTTCTTACCCCTAGGGTTTCAAGCAAGCAATTTCATAATCTTAAATATGAACAAGTAAACATACCATAAATATTTATCATGAAATGAAAATTGTAGATTTACTTACTTCACCAAGAATAATCAAGCACAAAAACCCTAGATTGCCAAAATTTCCACCAAGAAATGATCCAAGAAGCATCCACACAAGTCTCCAAGAGGTGCGCATCAAAATTTCAGCCAGGAAACCTAAAAAGGGCGCAAATTTTGGTCCTCTCTCCAAGTGAGGAGAGTTATATGAAATAATGAAAATGCCAACCGTATTTATATGGAAAATCCTGGCCTAATTACCCAACAATTGTGTCTTTTCACAGTTTTGAGCCTACTTCTCAGTTTTCTCATTAAAATAAAAAATAAATTCAGTTTTTACGAAATGACCCTCAAAGGGTGATGTCATACCCCTTTAGGTTGATGTTAGGCCTCCTAAGGTGACGTCCAAGCTGGAAGGAGGTGGCGCTAGGCCTCCAAAGGCCACTCAACATCATCACACGTGCCAAGTGCCACATCCAAGCTGGCTCATCATCTCAATCAAGCTCTAATGACATGATGGGCTATAAGGGTGACATCCCAGCTTCCAAAGGCCAACGTCTTAGTGTGAGATAGATGGAATCTCTCGTCCTAAGCCTACCAGAGTGCCTCCAAAGGCAACATCCTCTTTCTTCACTGTGTAAATGGTGATCACAAGCTAACCCCAGAGGTGGGGTTTCTGCATCCATCTTTGGGCTCCAAAGCCCCATGAAGGTCCAAACAAGTCATCTTCTCATGAACACCTGTCCACCGGGCAAGGACCTGCAAAGACAAACATATACGCCCTCCAAGGGTCCATAAGTCACAAGAATCATTTCAAGTAAGCCACATCTAATAATCAAACCACCCGAACACGTGCATCAAACGACCCTTTTCAAACTAAACAAATTCTTAAAGAACTTACACAATCTGTCAAATTTATGCGTGGGAGGGGTGTCAGAGAATCCTATTGGGTTAATCATTCCCCAAGTCAAGGATGTTTCCCGAGAGACACCTATCTAAGCCATGTGTGAGTGTGAGGTGGAGTGGGGTAAGACTTCTGGGCATGGGGTTCATGACATACAAGGGTTTGTATTGTCTCACTTATGGGTGCCTTTGTAGAGGGTGTGCTGCCCTTCGTCTGCGATGCAACATTTGTCCAAGGCCATTTATTGCCATTTATTAATTAAAGTCTAAAACAATTGGGTACTCCAAATGGGTACTATAAAACTTGGGTGGCAATACCACAATGTCACTTGATGGGAGAGGTACACATAGTGCCATAGGGGTAAAGTATAGCTTGTAACGCACTTGTGTAGATCCCTCAACAAGTGGGATGTCTATATATGTGAGCTTTTGCTTTTGCAGGGATTATTCTTTTAAGAGATAATGCTTCATTGTTTCTCAGACCTCTTGGGCGAGCATGTAGAAGGTTTATGATTTGACTTTTATCTTTTTCTAGCTACTTTCCCCTATGGGCCTTTAGCCCCTTCTTCCCATGAAATGAGGTACAATCCCTTGTTGGGTCAGTACACCTGAAAATCCCAAAAGATAAGGAGATGGAAGGAAAGAGGCGTGGAAAGTGATAAGTATGATCGAGAGTGGACGATGACTCTTCAAGGAAACCACCAATAACACCCTATTCCCGAGGGTGACCAACTTACTAGGACAAAATGACACCCACCAAGGTTAAATAAGGCAAAGAGTATAAATTCCAAGCAAACATTCTGTAATCAAGAAAGAATTCTTTGCAACATATTCAAATGCTTCAATTATTCACCTCATGAAGTAAGACTTGTTGTCCTCTGGGGCCAGGCCGGTGTGATGGACACTACTTTGTTGCTAGTGACATATGATGGTGCATCAATGAATAGGAGGGGCCTTGCGGGGCTATGATAGTCAATCTGGTTCTTGACACTCCATGTTTGCTACCTATGGGCCTCGAGACATGATCTCCATAGTTACCCCTAATGTGAGGGGGTAACATTTCCAATACCTTTGGACACATCCAAAAGATATCATCCGCTATGATAGCCAAAGAGCTTAATAGAACTCACAAGGCAATCTATTCATGCCAAGAGATTTATCCATAATGATGTCTCTAAAAGCTTGTAATAGCTCATCTTTATCTGGAGGTCGAGATAAAAAAGATTTTTCATACTTGGGGATATTCATAGTGTTAGTGTGAATAGGGTTCTTAGCTATCTAGTTCTTTCTTAGCTAGTTCTCCGCTTTAACTCTCATCACACTAGGTTAAGTTTAGTTTAGGGACTTTTTCACTTTATCCCATATTGGTTTTTCTTTTAGTCTCTTGGGTGGTAAATCCTATATATAGTCACCCATCACTCTCATCTAGGCATCTCGTTTTCATCGTACACTTTGCATTCTCTTGAGTAGAATACATTTTATTCTTGCACATTCCTGATTCCTAGCTTTTCTTTCCTTCATTTATTTGCATTCTTGGGTGGATTTTTAGCTAAATTTTACATGCTATCAAAGCGGTTGTGAGTTGTGGGTTAGCAATCTTTTTAGAAATCTGAGTGTAGTGCTATTTTTTTTCGAAGCAAATGAGTATGCTCTTCTCTTGCATCCTGAGATGATCTGGAGAATCAAAAAAGTGTGGAGAAAACATTAGATTCTGGGGGGGTTCTCTTTTTGACTTGCTAGATGCAGGTTTTTTCAGAGCTTCATAGAGACATTCTGAGCTCACCATTGAGTTCAAAGCAGCTGAGATAGCTAGATTTACCTTTCATTTTGTCCTAGTTGGACACCGAAGGCCAAATCTACGAGGGTTTGAAGCTAGAGGTTCATTGCTAGATCCAGTAGGGAGCCACCATTTTGGGGCATTTTGGGTCAAATCCGACCATGCGATCGTGCTCAGAAGGCCTAAAAACGCTAACATTGACTGTCCAGTCTTCAATTTTGAGCAAAGTTGTCCTGAGGCAATTTTTTTTTTGCTCAGGGAGCTGTACGGCCCCCCAACTTGCACTTCGAGTTGGTGGTTTCACTAAGTTTGGTGGTAGTTCCACTAAATGTGACGGAAGATGAATTTTGGTGGTTTCACTAAGTTTGGTTGCATTTCCTCTATATCTGGCAGAAGGTGAATTTTGGCGGTTTTGCTAAGTTTGGTAGTAGTTTTGCTAAATTTGGTGGAAGGTAAATTTTGGCGTTTAAGCTAAGTTTGGTTGCAGTTCCACTAAATTTGGCAGAAGGTGAATTTTGAATTTCCTATCCCGTCTCCATTGGCAGGTTGGGTTTTGAAGACAAACTTTGCAGGCTCATATCTCGGGCTTTCGACCTCCTTTTCTCTAGAATTTTCTTTTTTATTGGAGCTAGTTTTTTGTGCTCTCTGCGCTGGTGCAGATAGTTTTTGAATTTGGTGCACGGATTTTACAGAATTTGAAGATTCTCACAGGTGACATTGCGTAGTTCTCGTTTTGAGAACTTCAAAGGCTCATATCTTTTGCATACGACCTCGGATCAAGGTGATTCTTGTTATGAAAGTGCATGATTTTTTGTGTACTTCGCAATGGTGCTGTTTATTTTACTTGATATTGTGCCAAAATTGTACTTTCATCACATACTCATTTTTTGAGGATTTGTAAAGGCATTGAAGTCAAGTCTACTCAGTGTTCAGTGTTCTCTTGCTAGTGGCAATTGTAACCACACTAAATATAAAATGCCAAATCATTTTGCTTTGGGGGGGCTCTTTGATTGAGTGATTCAGGGGCATGTCTCTTGGTGTGATTGTGCTTGTGCATCTCTTTCTACTCACACTCTCTTTTCCTTCACAAATGGGTAACTTTAAATTTCCATTGCTAACACCATAAAACTACAACACATGGCATCAAAATGTATGGTATACCTTAATGCAACATTGATATACAATATGTTGAACAAAAGGTAATTGAACACACAGATGACAAGGAAAAAGGTACTCTAGATGATGGAACAAACAAAATCTCTTGGTTGTCTTAGGAGTCTAGTTTCCTTTGATATAATGTTTCAACTTGATGGATGTACAAATTCACATGATGCATGGGTAACATTAAAAACTCTCTATTGTACAATTGGTGAAGTTAGGTGATATCAACTTAACAATGAATTAATGAGTCTCGATCATAAGTCTTTTGACAACATCTAGGATTATATAACAAAGTTTAATGACCTAAGAGCCTAATGTAAATCATGTGATGTAGAGAAAAAGGACATACAACTTGTCTTAACTACCTTCTCTAAAATTGAACCTGAATACGCTGCATTTGTTTCTAGTTTTTACACTCATAGGTTGACTATGGGATCTGCATATACAATGCCTTCTTTTGCTTCCTTTTCAGAAATGTTAATGCATGAGCAGGGGAAGCTTCTTTCCATGGGTCTCATCAAGCCATCTTAGTCTCAGGCTTTGTCGGCTGGTTAGCCGAAGGGGGAGAAAGAGTCAGGGAAATCTGACAAGAAACAAAAGAAGTCCAAGAAGAAGTCATAGAAAGATTAGGTACAATCATCGTTTTCCCCAAAAGCAGACTCCAACTCCTCTTCTTCGAAGGGGAATTCTTAGATGAAGGATAGGCCAACTTGTAGTTACTGCAAGAAGGTTGGTCATGAGGAACATTTTTGTCATAAGAAGCCGATTGATGAGCTTAAGCATTTTCTGAAAAAGAACAACATTAATCTGCCTTCTTAACATAATTCCTCTACTCCTTTTTGCAAATTAGGCAAAGGGAAAGCAACTGCGCTTGTTGCAATTGCAGATTCTTCTCAACAATGCATTCTTGACTTGGGTGCATCACATCACATGGGTTATGTCAGAGAACAATTTTCTTTGTTGGAGCCTTGTTCAGTGCCTCACATTCTCATTGGGGATCACTCTTCTGTAGATGTCATTGGGAAAGGTTTTGTTGATGTTGGCACTGGTACTTTTGAGGATGTCCTCTGTGTGCCTAATTTGTCAACCAACCTTCTCTTCGTCTATCAGATTATCGAGCATGGAAGAAAAGTTGAGTTCACTCCAGATTCCATCACCATTGGGGATCTTGAAGACATTGAACCTGTTGCAGTTGATAAGGTTGATCATGAGTTTCGCCTATATGCTTTCTCTCACTTTGTACCTGATTCTCATTCTACTGCTTTGCTCGCCCATTCAGATTTTGTGAGCAAGCTATGGCATGAGCGGTTTGGCCATTTCAACTTTTGCTATCTTCAACATCTCAACAAGTAGGATATGGTCGTAGGTCTTCCTCGAATTAGTTTCTCAGATGGAGTTTGTTCGGGTTGTGCCTTGGGAAAGCATTCCGAGGACAAGTTCGACAAAGGTAAGGCTTGGAGGGCTTAAGAATTCCTTGAGCTGGTTCTCACTGATGTGGGGGGTCCATTTCCATCTTTGTCTTTCAACAAGGCTCGCTACTTGCTCACTTTTATTGATGGCTTTTCTAGATACACCTGGGTTTACTTTCTTCTGCAGAAAGGAGAAGCTTTTGGTAGATTCCAGGAGTTCAAGGCTCATGCCGAGAAACAATCTAGGAAGTGCATCAAAATTCTCTGCACAGACAATGGAAGGAATATGTGAACCACCGCCTTGAACAATTTTGCACTCTTCAACATACTGTCACCTATACACCTTAGCAGAACGATGTGGCAGAGAGGAAAAATAGGTCTTGTTATCACCATTTTGTGGGATGACGAAGGAGATGATGTCTTGATGCCCTCAGGTTGCAGATATGGAGTGCTGAGAGACCACATGACTAGCTGTATCCACTTGATGTATGAAAGCCTGCTCTACCACCACATTTTGATCCATTTTCAGCGCATCCACCACACCAGCTAGCTTCTGGAAGGCAGATGGGTCTTGCTCCATGCGGTACAAGTCAGGTATTGTGGTAGGTAATCACCCTAATATTTAAGGCATTTAAATATGTTTTATTGAAGCTGCTTTTGATTATAGAACACTTGCTTGGACATTATGCTTTTGACCCTATTCCACCTTGGTGAGTGTCATAGATTTCCTAGTAAGTGGCCAACCTTTGGGGAAAGTTTGTGACTGGGGGTGCTTTAAGGGGTTGTCGTACCATTCCCGACCATACTTACAACTTTTCGCTCATTACATTCCCATCATATTACCCTCTTCTAGGCTCTTTGACTTTAGTGACGCAAGAAGGGCATGTACCTCATTTCATGGGAAGAGGGGGCTGAAGGCCCAGAGGGATTGCTGTTGGCTAAAAAGATAAAAGCCTGAATATAGACCTTCCAGATACTTTACCCAGGGATCCCTGAGGAAGCAATGAAATGCTTCTCTATAAGAAATGGGGGACCCACACAGAAATAAATGATAGTGAATGCTTAAGGGGTTAGTTGGAGGATGGGAGGTCTCATCACGAGCCGACCTATCATCATCATGGGTATTTAGTGGTATGACATTACCATCATCTGGTCACCAAGCCAGGGTAGTGGCTCTCAGTTACACAATTGAGAGTAAGGGGGTCTCATCACGAGCCAACCTTCTCATTTCCGCCAAGTATTTGTGAATGACATTGTCGTTATTTGGACACCAAGCCAGGACAGTGGCCTTCAATTCGTTCCTTAAAACATGAGAGAAGTAAAGAATGGTAAGAAGATGGGCTTGGAAAAAGTGCATAGCAAACGAAGGTGCCACACATCCTCTACAAAGGCACCCATAAATGAGATAATACTAGCCCTTGTATGTCATGAAACTTATTCACCTATGAAGTCTAAACCCCTTCCACCTCATCATCCACTACATAACCTTGAAAGGCCATCCTTGGGGCATCCCCTACTTGAGGGCTTTGGTTTACCCAATAGGACTTTTATGACACCCGTCCCATACTTAAACTTGGTCAATTGTATAGGGTTTTTGAGCATTTGTTTAATTTGATGACGTAGTTTTGATGCACATGTTTAGGTGCCTTGCTTATTAGATGTGGTATACACTTGTCATGATATCTTTGACTTGAGATCTTTGGAGGGCGCACCCTTTTGTTTTGCAGGACCTTGCTTGGTGGCTAGTTTTGGGAGAACAAGCCTAGCTTGGGCTTCCATGGGGCAAGAAGCCCACATGTTGGATGCTGTAGGCCCGCACATCGAACCACAGAGACATGCTTTTGGAGTCTTACATGGCTTCAAGGAGGACCTTATCCAACCCCTATTACCCAAACGACTTGCCTAGGAGAGGCAAAACGTCACCTTTTGAGGCTTGACGTCATGCTTGAGGGGGTTTGGTGGTGATGGAGCCATTACACATTGACACTTGGCATATTTTGACCGGAGGAGACACGGATTGACCCTAGCACATGATGATGAGGCTCAAGGAGCCCCAATGACCTCCTTCTCCTTTTCCAACGACTTGGAAGAGTGTCAAAACATCCCCTAAAGGGGTGACATCATCTTATTTTTAGGGTTTCTATTGTGCAAAAGTGAAATTTAAATGAATTATTTAATATTATTTGTGTTAAGGGGAAAGATTAAGGTTGTTGACCCCTATCTTGTGGTTTACCCTAAAATTATGTGGACAAACATACTTGAGGACATTTTGTATAAATAGAGAGGAACTCTATTTCATTTTATCATAACTCTCCCATTGTGAGAAGTACTTTGCTGAAATTTTGGCTACTCTTGGTGATTATGGTCTTTCTCTCTTGTGAAATGTCTTTTGGTGAATTTTTCTTGGTGAATGGATGATGAGTGATGCGCACCCCCTAAAGGCTTGCTCTCTTGACTCTTGGATGAATTTTGCATGGTAAACTAGGGTTTTGATATCTCATTTCTTGGATTGGGTAAGGAAAAATCTGCATATGCTATTTCTTTCTTGGTTATTTTGGTTATTGTTGGTGGAAACCCTAGGGAGGAGTATGTTAGATACACCCTCCATTATTGCTTCATCTCATTGTTAAAGGTAATAAGTCTTTCTTTTTTGCAAGGGTTGCTAGGAGGAATACGAGTGTGTATACCCTCCTAGATTTACCTTAAATTAGTTGGCATACCCTAGGGAGTGTTGCCGTCCTTATACACACTTGCTAATGTGGACTAAATCCAATCCACTTAGTGTGTCCTTGGAGGGACAATGCCTAAGATCAAGCCCACTGTCACCTCGACTTGAACTTCTTTTGTCTAGGCTTACTCTTAGGGAAGCCAAGGGGGGTAGACCCTAGTTACTATGCTAGTTATTAGATGTGTTCTAGGAGTTAATTTTGATTAGTTAAAGGTTGGGGGGGAAACTAGCCTATATGAGAGGCAAGCAATGCAAATGCAACCTTTCAATGCAAAGGCAAACCTTTCCCTAGGACAACTAAGACTAGTGCCTAAGGTTGGGCAAAGGGCTCAACTAAAGTTACAGCAAGAGATTAGAAAGAATGACTTTACAAAAGGTTTACAATTAGATAGATACAAGGAAATGAAACAACTATCTACACAATAAAGAATATAAAGAATTAGATGCTACAACAATGATGTACAACTATTAACAAAGAGATAGACAAGCACTAGCTAGATCTAAGCTTAAGGAGAGCAATGACTGAGCTAACTCTAACTGATTTGATTTTGCAGAAATGAATGGAGAGAGCTCAAGATTGCATCCACAACAAACTCAACTCAATTCACAACACCCAAACATTGAAGTGCCCCAAGACTGGTGCACAACTTCAAGGGGGTTGTCCAATATACCAATGCGCAACTTCAAGAGATGAAAGACCAACACCAAAAGGGCCTCCATGGGCTGATGCACAACTTAAGAGGAAAAGAGATAAAGCATGACAAATGGCCTCCATGGGCGAAAGATGCGCAACTCCTAAGATCCACTAATCAACCATCCACAATGCTCCATAAAGTTGCTTTAAAAATAACTTGAAATAAAAGTACTTGCATAAATTAAAGAGCATGAACCATAAAAGTGAAATGAAATTAAACCAAGGTTACTTGTGGATAAATTTTAGGATTTATTAGGTTGATTAATTGAAGTTAAAATCCTAGACTAGGTGGCTTCCCTAAAACTCGCCCTGCTTTGGCCAAAAGGTCTGCTGGGTGCTCAAGAAGCAAGGCAAACAAGGCCTTACCCTCGCTCCACAGGTCAATTCGGGAAACAAGGGTGCTCAACAAGGGGGACACCTAGTGCCGTGAGACTATCCCTGATCTAGCACCCCCTGCCGCCTCCACAAGATCCCTTTTAGATAGCGAAAGTTGAGACAGTAATAGGTGATCTAATTGTTAGAATTAGGGAAAAATAGAAACAATAATGCCTTTTTAATTTTCTGTTCACTAGATCAACATATATGAGAAAAGAATTAAACAGATCTAAATTAAATTCTGAGTATAAACAAAATTTCTGAGTGAAAAGACAAACCTCAAGCTTACCTCCTGATCTATGAAAGATGTACCTGTCACGTGTGGATGGAAGCCTATAGAATATGCTCAGAAATTGTTTTAGGTTCATGGATCAAACCTCTAGGGTTTTATCTCTGTCATATAGACTTAGGGACAATTTTGCCAAGGTATAGACCATTACAAGACAATAGAAACAAGCACTGTTGAAAAAGTCGGCATTGGCAAAAGTCAGCGAGAGTCCGAAAAAAATCGTTTCGGCAAAAAACTCGGAAAACCACGACAAACATTAAAAAATACAAAATATATTCATTTTTTCCCAAATTTTAAACATATAAAGCAACAAGAACATCAGATAAACACATTGGCACATAAATATGGAGAAATCATTGGTATATATATATGTAGTGGATGCCAAATAAAAAATTATACATCAAAGGCGATATTGAATGCTGAAGGGCCTCTCCAATACAAAATGACATCACATATATAATTATAAAATGTATCTCATGATTCATCATCATGAGGGAGATGTCTGATATACAATGACAAATGAAACAAAACTAGTAGCTAGCTATCTAATATCAATGTCGGCCTCTCCCCCTTTTACGAGAAAAGATAATGGGTTGTTTGTCAGGCCTGCCCCTGACAGTAGAAGGCCCTGTATCTGATAGTGGATGACTACTGGTGTGTGCNGCTGATGCTAGCACATCACCCTCCATGATGTCTTCAAGCCACTCCTCCTCCTCCTCTCCCTGTTGCTCCTCCAAGGCCTGGTGTTGTTCAGGTTCCTCCTCTAACCATGCAGGTGACTCCTCCATGATAGGCATCTTAGACTCCACCCTCCACTTAGACAATACATCAATATCGTCCAAGGAAATGGCATCCACATCTGGTGTTCTATCCATTTGCTTCAACCATAGTCGAAGATTGTAATGGACATACACCAAGTCATTGAGAAGTGAGAACTCTAACGTGTAAGAGGGTCATACAAAATACAATGAGTTTTAACTTTTGAGGGTCATAATATATTAGACGGTCATAGACTCATAAATTACAAATTACAATAAATGTAATTGCTCATAAGTTCTAACCTAGTGCGTTTCTTTGAGTGTATTTTTTCAAATACACTCTAATTGCGCTCAAATCCCGAAGAGGTACATGGTTGACTCAGGATTCAGATGGAAAATCTCTATAAATTTGGTGCCCTTGCACCATAGTTTCGCCACCAAACATCTACAACAAATAAGAAATAAAGATAACATAAAGAAAACATAATTGAACTTTAAAATAAATTTTAAAATTTAAAATACATAATTGAAATTTGAATTTTAAAAACATAAAGTTCTAAGTTGAACTAACTTCTAAATTCTAATGACTTACGTGGCAACAAAATGTTCCTTGAAGCGACAACATCTTCATAGCCAAATAGTCCAGTACCATCCTGATACATCTCTATCTCGCGATTAATATCAAGCAGAATCGCGACATCATGTACCATCCTCTGAAGACAAGCATGGAGCCCTTCCATCACCTCGCCTTCAAAAGCAAAGGTGCATTTGTAGGAAAATGCAAGGTTGAGGAAAATTGCTGCTGCATGAATGGGTTGATGGAGCATCCCGGTCCATCGAGTATCAATCAAATCCCATAATAACATCTGTCTACGAAACCCGTGGCTACCCTTTCCAACATAATAAGCCATGATAACTTCTTTGGTCCTATCCATGGCCTCATACAAATAGCCCATTGCTGGCTTATCGCTATCAACCAATCTTAGAGCCTTTACCAAAGGTTCACTCATTGAGCACACCTCTGCCACTCCTTCCCAGAAGGAGTCACTGTACACCAATCCAACAATGGCTTTCCCAACCTCTCTCCTGCTATATATAGAATCCCACCACTCATCACAAACAAAAAATTGCTTCAACTCAAACTGACATCGAAGCAAAGACTGAAGAGTAATGAAGTTGGTGGAAAAGGAGTCATTGTAGGACGTCGCAACTCCCTCTTTTTGGTGTGTCTCCTCATGAGGCTAAGAACAAAAATATGGTTATATATGAACTTGGGGACGCTCTTAGCCTGATCAATCACCTCCTTGATGAAGGAGGTTTTCCCCATATCCTCGAGCATCA
>SNQJ01S0140732.1:0-23901 GCA_010110895.2 Picea sitchensis
CCATCAACCTACCAGCCTGCAAGGCATTTATTTCAGGGCTAGCGAGCCGCTTTTGGTTCTCCGGGCCAGTGGAGTCCAAATATGGTATTTAATTCTTGGTGAAAGTTAATGACCCTTTTTCAAGGTGCCCTCCACCACCATCGTGGTCTCTTTTCCGCACATCCCCTCTCAGCAGTTCTGCAATAAATTCAAACTATCATTTACATTCATTGACGTCTTCCTGCAGGTCCATTTACAACACATATTCATACTTATGAGTTTTTCCATAGTCCTTGGCCAGTTCAGTTATATTTACAATCTGGGGGAAACAGGGTGTTACAAACAACCCCCATTTCTACTTTGTTCAACATTCTTATAGTCTCTATGCACCTTGTGCATGTAATCTTCTTCTTTCTCTTGCATCCTCTCCTCCACATCAGGGTGTTTTCTCCACTTCACTCTTCCACAACTATCCCATCTCCTGTGTGCCACGTTGTTTCTCTCTGTTTTGCATCTCCTACCCATTATGAGTGCTTTGCCTGATCATCATGGTAACTCTTCAGCTTCTCTGGTGATTTCACCCATGCATCCATCATCACTGGGTGTTATATCAATATTCCTCAGCTTCTCTAGTAGTTGAGATTCTTCATATTCTCTGTCATAGATGAGCTCATCCTCTGGCAGAAACCATCATTTGTTTCTAGCAGTTACACTGTAAAGTGAAACAGTAGCCCTCCGATATTATTCAAATTCATCTGCACTGTTGAATTGAATTCATTGAATCTTGCGTTCATTTTGCCATTTCTCACTTTGGCATTTCGGGATCCCTGTGGTAAATATTTCGTTACTCTCCATGTACCGATCCTCGAAACTTCGAAATGGAGCTTGTCTGCACTAGCTCCTTCCTCCATCTTTCATCAATGTGACCAATGGCTGTGACCACAGGCTGAGCCAAAATGTGTTTCGCATTTCAAAATTTCGGCAATCCTGTTGTGTGGCATCTCGACTCTCCAAGTCGTGATCTCTGAAACTCTGAAAAAGGAGCTTGCCACTTCAAGATTTTCTCTACAACTCTTCGACCATGCGACTACGAGAGGTGATCGAGCGCTTATCCATATAGTGCTTTCGCGATTTTTCTTTTTGACACTTTGTCTTTCCTGTGGTGATGAGTTCTTAATGCTCCATGTCCTAGTATCTGAAGCTCCAAAATGGAGCTTGGTTGCACTAGCTCCGATCATTTCGACATTTCACGATTTCACATGTCACAAATTCCTATTGTGAGTTTGAGAGGTTAGGGAACCCCATTCCTTTGAATTTGCAGTTAGTGAAATGATGATCTGTCGTCACATGTCCTATGGACCCAATGGTCCAGATCTTGTTGTGAATTTGACACTTCACGGACCTTCCTTGTGCCTGATTCAAGATTTCAGCATTTCGCATTTCGCCGCTTCGAGACTCATGTGATGAAGAATCTCGTCACTTGACTCTTCCAACTCCCGATATCTGAAGCTCTGAAATGGAGTTGGATCAGCAGTCCACACTCTAGATAATTTCACAGTCTAGATCTCTTCTTGATTTCGCACATTGCAATTTCGACATTCTTGACGTGAGAGTTGTTGACAACTCCACCTCCTGGTCTGCGAAACTCAGAAATGGAGTCAGCTCAACTTTTCAGCTTTTCGCACTTCACAACTTCGGGATTCCTGTCGTGAGAGTTCTTGACATCTCCAACTCCTGGTATCCGAACCTCCGGTATGGATTCTTTGACATTTCATGATTTCGCATTTCATGACTTCAGGTTTCACGACTTCGGGACTCCTGTAGTAAGTGTTCTTGACATCCCCAACTCTTGGTATCCAAAATCTTGGTAGCCAAAACTCCGAAATGGAGTCGGATAAACACTTCAATCTTGCATTTCGATCGTTGTTGTTCTTCCTTGCCTGCCTGTCTGCTGATCTTCCTTGTCTGCCTGTTTGTCATCGTTGCTACTGTTCTTGCCATCAATGACAATCATGCTCTTCTTGTAAACATGCCAACACAGTGCCCATAAGTCTACAAAATATTTGAAGATGCAGGATGGGTAGCATATTTCGAGTGGTTGGATGAGTTTGATAGTGATATTTCCCTAGAATTCACTCAAAATTTAACATGAACCCATTCACATGTTATAGGTTTGGATATTAGTGTAACATAGGCTGTTATATCCTCTGTTATGGGGCTTCCCAACAATGGTAGAAAATTGTTTGGATGAAGGACAACCATTCCTAATGAAAACACAAATTTCTTGGAGGAAGGAGAGCAAATGCATCCTAGACGACGTGGCACATGAATAGAGTCTTTACCTCAACCTTGGGACCAGGTTGTTGTTTTCTTGAAGAAATATATTACATGTGAAGGTAGGTACAAGATTGTTTACACATATGATTTTGTTCTGCTGTCACACCTTCGTCATGGCTCATTGATAAATATTCCTTATTATCTGTTAAAATATTTGACTAATATGGCACATTATGTAAGACAATCCTATTTTCTCCAAGTTTATGTCACACACCACTGTCTAATAAAATTAATAGTGTTGAGATCCATGGAACTACAAAACCAGACATGGGCTCAATTCATTGCCAGGGGAGCAGTAAAAGTTGATGAAAATTATGGTAATGAATCAGAAGAGGAGGTAGGAAGTAGTGACATGAGTATTTCAGACAGGGAAAGAGAGGAAAGAGAGGAAAGAGAAGGAATTAATGAAGATTTGGGACAAGATAATGTTGCTAGAGAACTGGGACATGCTAGTGGTGATGTAAAAATGAGGGATAGCCCTGGAGTTGTGACTGCAGAACATGTACATATGGAATGTATTGGAGTGCAAATGGAGGAATATCTTCACCTAAACCATGAAAAATAACCTACCATTATAATAGAGGAAAATGAGTAGTTGATAGAGGAGAATCAACCAACACAACATGAAGGAGGGGATACAAAAAAATAACCACGTGTGGAAGAACCCATGGCAGAAATGAGGGAAGGATAAGAGACATAGATTCCTTCTGGAGATACAATGAAGGAATTAATTGTGGAGAGGTTACTGTCACCTAAAAGGGAAAAAACTAAACCATAACAGATTCAGGAGGTTGAAACAATGATTTAAAGAAAGAATGCAATTGAGTTGTAGGAAGAATCATTTTATTTACATGATGATTCTTCTGATGTTTCCCCTGATTATGAAGTTTAAATTGTCTTAGAGAAACCTCCCCAAATAGTTACAAATATATTAAGGAGGAAGAGGCCATTGCCAACATTTCCATAAACTTTCCCAAGTACAAGGAGAAGAACCAGGACTGTTGTCGCAATAGAAGCAACTAAACTGAAAATGGCAGAAATTGATATACTTGTGTTGTGTCCTCTTTCAACCATTGTTACACAAGAACCACTGGGTGATGAACGACAACAAGAATTTGTTGTTGTAACACAAGAACCAACTGCCAACATGAGCCCAAATCAAAGATTTGTTGAAACACAAGAACTTGCCATTGAAAGAGGTAAAATTCAGATTCATTCCCTTTTTTTTGAGAATGATCAATTGAAAAGAGAAGTTTAGAGGCTTACGAGGGAATTGGAAATGCTAAAAGTATAAAATGGATCCCAAAGGCCTCTGCCTCATGATCTGGATTTATTAGTGCAAGAAACCCATATTTTAGGAGGACAAATTGTGCCATCAGAGAAGGATGACAGACATGAAACATTTAAGGAATATTTGTGTCATGAGTGTGGGGATATTTATATATTGGTTGGGTATGAGGTGACCCTTCTTGAGCCCTCAACTTTGGGACTAATCAGAAGACAAGAAGAGTTGGATGAGGCAACATAAAGAAAGAAAGACACGGCCACACAAGGACCAATGACTAAGGAAGAAGAAAAAAAACTACTGAAATACCTAAGAATGCCACTGTAACACAAGAACCAGTGGTACCTGATTTAAATATGAAGTCTAAAAAGGATATATAGGAAGTTGTCACTCTAACACAAGAACCAGTAATGGCTAAGACTGTTGAACCAACCCAGCCTGAGAGTACCACTATTACACAAGAACCATTGGTACCTAATTTAAATCAACAATTTGATGAGGCCATGGAAGAAGCAACTGTCACACAAGAACCAGTGGTCGAGGAAGAGGAATTGCCACAACCATATAAATTTAGTGTTACACAAGAACTAGTGACACAAGTTCAAATTCCTCTAGAAATCAATGATGACGATGAACAAGAAGTTGACCATCATGACAGAGAATATAACACTATATTTTTATTGGCAGATATCGATAAATGCAAGCGTTTATGAAGAGAAGAGGTTCTTGAGGTGCTTTCCATGTGTACTTGTGTTGAACAATCCTGGTGTGGTCTTTGTCCTAGTCATGATGATTTGACAAGGAATGATAAAGACTCAAGATGATATATGCTATCACATACGGACCCAGAGTGAGCTTGATCTCCGAGAGATTCAATTGGCTCAGAAGGAGAGCTGCAGAAGGAGTTTCCCCTCGGTTCAGGTGGGAGAGAGACATCTCCCAAGACTGACATACAAGTGTCATGAGTCTAGGGTGAAGTTTGTATACTTTAGAGACAATATTGGCATGATGCATAATGTCTTCCTCATTGAGAGGGAGTGTTGATGTTTGGACAACATCGGGAAGACAATCTCTTAGATTAATAATTAATAATATAATTATTGATTATTAAATAATATATATAATAAGTAAATGATAATAATAAATAGTTATTGATTATCCAAGAGACGCAACCTTTCATGGATGGTTACCGTATATTATCTATATATGGAGCACTCATCATTGTAATAATATATCGAATATACAAATTATCTCATATAGAAAAATCAACAATATTCATACCTTCATTAAGTCATAGAAAATTAAAATAAAAGAAATATGCTTCATGGTTTCTGTTTGAATAAGACTAGTAAGAATTCAATGCATTTAACAAAAACGTGATTTATACATATGAGAGGGAGTTTATAAATGAATTCCACTTAATCTTGATATCAATTTGAACAAGCTCTCTTATTATTATGAATTCATACTTTTACCATCTCCCATCCAAACTCATGCATACCATTGGCTTGTTGGATTACATGTGCATGAACTTGTCCTTTGAAGTGGGATAAGAAAAGCTTGAATCATGCAATGGTTATGTGATTTCATTTAAAACAAAATATGAATTTATAAAGCATGAGAATGAGGAATAATGCACACGCTTTGAGATTTTAGACCTAATAAAAGACTCATAAAAGAAATGGAATTCTTCCCACATAAAACTTGTAAATGATAACAAAGGTATTTTTATGACATCCTTCACTTGAAATCAAGATAACCTACACTAAATCTTTAAGTATAATGCAAGATTTTGCATGTTTGAAACGTTGAGAATAGAGAAACCATATATGAAAGATATTGTATCTTTAGGCTTATTAGGAAATGCAATATAAACATGGTTTTAGGCCGAAATTATAAACCTATGCATATAAGCTTGCTTGTTCAAGCCAATGCAATTTGGAGTTTGAAAAACAGCCATACATGTTATTCAAATGTAAAATCACATTCATTAAATAATTTCCAAGCATAAACATGACTATGAGAAATCAAAATTTTAATGTCAATTTTTATCTACATAATCTTGATCAAAGTTTCTTCTCCCACTTTCTTTGAGCCTTAAAGTAAATTTGCAAGAAACTAGTTTTATTTGGCATTGGATTTGTTGTTCTTGTTGTAGCATTCTATGGGCTTGAAAGAGAACTTCCATCTTCACAAATATCCAAATTCAATTCACATTCACCCAACACTCATTAAATCATAGCCAAACAAACAAGAAATAAATCAATTCTTTCATGAAACATTGAATTCATGGTTAAAATGCACTTGAAAAGAATGAATACATGCACTAGAAATTGCACTTTGTTGGGCTCAAAAGTCAATCTTTTAAACCAAATTCAATTCCAATCATGTAAATAAAACTCCATGGCTGAATATGACAATGAGAAATGAAAGGATTTCAAGCTTGAATCAATAGAATACGTGGCCAAAAACTTGTTTCAAATCGAACACAAAATTATGATGAATCTTACAAATGAAAATTTACGAGGGAGTTGTAAATGCAAATGGTAAAGAAACTTCAACACTTTTTATTGAAAACAAAATTTCATTTAGTGTGATGTCTTGAATCTCAATTGAACAATGGAATGCATTAAAAATATTATACACATACAAATGTTTTCTCTCAATCAATCAAATTTTAGTTGTGTCAACATCAAGGATTGAATGCTTCAAGCTTGAAAAAGAAGCTTGCTCATACATAAATATGAAATTTTAATATACATTTTCTCAACTCACATTATCTTACAATACATATGAGGATTTAAATCTTGCATCGGGCATTGAATTCTTGAGAAAAATGGTGCTCAATATGCAAAACAAAAGTGCTAGAAATTGTTCTAGTTCAGTGTAAAAAATCACATTTTAATGCAATATACATTCAAGAATGCAAAAATAAACCTCAGGGACGAAAATAAAAATGAGAAATAAATAGTTTTCAAGCATGAATTCATGGGATTAATGGATGGAAATTTCACGAAAATCCATGTTTTCTCTCTTACAAAATGACATTGGTTATTTTGTTGTTTGGTTTTTTCAAGCAATGGTTATTTATGGAGTTTTTGTTTTCTTTATTCATGGATTCCATCTCCATTTCAAACCCTCCTCTAGACTCAACTTGAATCTGATTAATGTATTTTAACGCTTATTCATTTGTGTATTCTTTTAGCATTTCCTATGGCCACTATGGGAGAGTTGTAATGGCTCAGTGGTGTCGATCAGTTTTCCATCTCCATTGTGCACATAAAATTAAAAAAAGATGAGAGTAAAATCCCAAAGAAAAAGAGAGAAAACAATCCCAAAGAACAAATGAAGAGAAGGGTAGCATTCTACCTCTGATTAACAATCTGGGAGAGCTAGGGGGTGAACCATTATACCAATCATTGGGTGTTGGCCCTCGACCAATTTTTGGGGAAACTTTGGTTAGTTTTGGCCCACTTTTGGACTTCGACACATTGCTTGAAGAAGGAGTGTGTAGGTGGAGCTGAGATCATGGATCTCACCAATTTTGACAGTTATGTGGACCCAATAAAGGGTACTCTAGGGTTTTTGTAACGAGTTTATGGGATGTCGGCCCATGGGGTTTTCGCATGTTTAGGCCTTATTGTAAGGGTCTGCAAAATATAAATAAAGAAGAATGTATTGTAGAAGTAGCTAAGTGAAAGTAGTTTGAGTTGCTTTGTGCAAAGGAATGTATGTGCGTTAAGGCTTTGTGCTCAATAGAGAGTTGGCTCTGTGCATTGACCTAGCTTTGGAAGGAGGATCTAGCGCTTAGTGCACATATCTCCTGTCTAGTGTTAATCTCAACTCTATGTCTTAATGCACAAGAGTGAATGAATGTAAGATCTTGGTGAATAATAAAGAGGCGAAGCGGTTTGTGGACATAGCCCCACCCTGGGGTGAACCACATATATCTGGTGTCTCATGGTTTGCTTTGTGTTGTATTATTTCTGTTATGAATCTGCTTAGTGCTTTGATTATGATGTATAGATATTTTGTTTTTGAAATCCTTTTCTTATGTTAAGGAGTAAATTAATGATAGATTTAACTTATAATGCTAAGTGATAAATGCTCAGGGTACATTGTCATTTTGTGTTACTGCACTGATCTATCCTTGGTTATGGTCTATGATGTTAATAAGGTCAATAAACTAATGTAGATCAATTCATAAGAGTTAATAGAATATTATGTGAAGTGCTATTATCACAAATCTGTGTCCCATCCTGGTTATAGACACCTGCATCATGTAACCTCCCCTGCTTCTACCTCGAGTGAGACTTCAGATGTTTCTCAGGTGTTTCCAAAAGGGCCGGTAGTCAGGGTTTTATTGGTGTGTTGTTAAGCATTGAACCCTATGTCTGACCCTATTGGCACAGGGGCAAACCCAGGGTTCAACGCTTCAACAACGCACCAACAAAACCCTAACTACTGGCCCTTTTGGCAACACCTATGAAGAAGATGAAGTCTCACCCGAGGTAGAGGCAGAGGTGGTTGAAAGACTTAGGTGTATGCAACCTTAGCTGGGACACAGATCTATGATTATTACTCTTAAAAAGTACTTTATAAAAGATCGTTCATCAATATTTAACCCTCAAGGCAATCTGCAGATGGCACAGAGCACCGCAACATTCACTTGGATCTAGGTTAAGTTAGCACTTAGCAACAACAAAGTAGGTTTAGCACTCAACACTTTCATACATGTCATATCTACACCCATACATCTAAGAAGCACAAAGAAAATTGGATCTATCTAAGAGTATCATAGCAAAGCACATAACATAATCATATGAAGCATAACACATGGAAAGAAACCAACACATTAGGTTGAAACACCAAGCATAACATACATAGTTACCATGGTTCACCCCCACCCTGGGGCTACGTCCACAAAGTCTTCTTCTTCTTTATTAGCTTTGGTCAATCAGGTTACAACAAAAATATCACACTTGTACTCTGCATAGGATAGGAGATCCGTGTGCACCTCGCCAGATCCTCCTTCCCCGGGTAGATCTAGCACAGAGCCTTCTTACAATCCATGCACTCAACAATTACAACACTTGCACTCAGCTCTGCAAGTCGGTCACATAATATACACAAAGCCTTTTCTATCACTTATATTCTCTTCTCACCCCATCTTATATTTCTTAGCTACTTATTTATACTTTACAAAATAGGCCTAAAACATGGGTAAACCCATGGGCCGACATCCCTTTCCCATTACATTAACCCAAAACCCTAAAAAGGGTCCCAAAAGTGGGTCAAGATCCTGTGATCTCTACTTCGCCTAGAACTCCATATTTGACAGACTGTCGAAGTCCAAAAACAATCAAATATGACCAAGTGTTCCTCAAAACTTGGTCAAGGGCCAACAAGCCCCAAACACTCACCTCTGACTCATCCCAAGTCACTCTGGTCTGATCAACTCCACTTCAAATGTCTCAAGCTTGGCCCAAGATACTTTGACCAGATGCAGTGCGATAGCCTCTTGCTCAGTGAAATCATGGATCACTGCATTTTTTATTGGTCCTTTCAGGCGTTGTTCTACGGTGATGAAAACTTGTTCAAGATCGACTGTCTGGCTCTCAACTTCAGTGAACAGTTGGCATGCTTTCTCTTGGAGGGGTTGAATTCATTGAGACACTTCCATCACTTTACTTTGCAACATGTGTACCTATTGTTGGGCGGTGCATTTTTCTGGAAATCACTTCATTCTTTCGACTGGGGTCAAGGCCTTCAACTGTGCCTGTAGTGTATCTACATGATGATTTTCTTCTTGGAGCTATGCCTCTAATGTATGCAATTATGGGATCTCTGTGAGGTTCTCATAAGTATGGGTGCTTCTAGCACTCAGCTGCTTACATTCCAAAGACAAGGTTTTTAGCATGTCAACTGCGCTATGGGTAGTTGCCTCCCTTAGATATCTGACTTCTTGGGGAGTCTCAGGCATGATACGAAGCTCCAGATCTATGATGCATTATTGAAGTTGTTTGATTACTTCTTCCAGTTGTGTCACCTGTTCTTGAGGATGATGCCTATACACCTGTAGACAATCCTCGCTCTGACATGACTCTCTCAGTGATTAAGTCAATTAAAACTTCTTCAACTTCTTTCTCAGSAACACTGAGCTCGTTCAACATACAAGCTTGGTTCAGCTAGATCGGGTGCRAAAAGAATTCAGGGACTACAATGAATAATATGGGTCAAGGCAATGATCTCAGGGTGAATTAATCTCAAGTTTCATGCTCAAATTCTCACTTAGAAAAAAGTATTCTCGGTGCGTGGTGGGATGGACTAAGTAGGGAAACTTTAGCAATGGTCTGCTTGCAATGAGTATGATCCTTCATTAACTCCTATTCGACCCATTATGGCATTTTTTAACGGTTGGATGTCAAACCTTTATTTCTTTTCTTTCCCATTCAGAGCAGAAGTCAAATGGATATATCGACCCCAACGACTATATTGCTTCGTCATGGTGAAGTACTCTATGTTGTTGTTATGATGTCTCGGCGAAGCTCAAATTCTGCAATTTTTCTTTCTGTGAAGTATCCTCTAGAACTTCTTGTAACCTTACAGTATTATCCTTTTTCTTTCTTAAATTTCTATCCTTCTTCCCAGTGAGCTTTGTCTCAGTAATTATTTTACCATTCCGATGCTTACCTTCTGTGGTCTTAGTTTCTTTGTGCTGTTGAAATTCTTTCCTAGGGTTTCTCAGTAATAATTCTTCTGTATCGAAAATAGGTAACTCAATATTATATGGATCCTCTAGTGTTCTCTTAGCCTCGACATTAGGGTTGTTAGTATTAAATATTTGCGACCGACTCTTTTTTTCTTCAATCAAGTGTGGGACCCTTCCAGTCATAAAGTCTTTTAACTCTTGCTTCTTATTTTCCAAAACTTCTTCTTCCTCTTTTCATCTGGCTTGTTCTCTATCAATCCAAGGTTTTCCTATGAGCATGGTAAATGAGGTGTTGTCTTCAATAAATTTAATAATTTCAAAGTCTTCCTCTATCGAAGTTCCATTGACAATCATAGGTATCCGAGCGAGCCTTCCACATAGGTTTACTAGCTTTCCTCTGAATAAACTTGTTTCTCTTAGGGAAGGGATCAAGGTAGGCTTTATTATAGCTTCCCAAGTTCTTTTTGGCATAATGTTCACTCGTGTTTCTTCATCAAGAATATAGTCAATGTCGAAGTCCCCTATTCTTGCTTTGACTTTCTCCTTTTCTTTGATGATCTCTGGTAATCAGACATCTTTATGTTCCTTCAGGGTTTCTTTTATCCGTATTAATATTTTCTTTGATTCTTGCTGGGTTTTCTCCTTTTCTGGATCCGCCTTATGGTCTTCTTGATTTATATTCAACCTCTCCAACTTAGTGATCGTTCTAGGGCAATCCAATACATCGTGGTCCAAAGCTTTTCAACAAAGACAACTAGGTTTTCTCCCAGGGCATTCTTTAGCAAGATGGCCTGGTCTTCTGCAACTGTAACAAAGAGTTAATCCTCTCTTTCTCTTCAATGATCCCCAGATTTTCTTGTACTGTGCACTAGGATCATAGTGGTTAGCCTGCAAAAAATTCTTTCTAGGATCCTGCATCCACTTGTTAGTCCAGACATTCTTCCGATACACAGGTATAACATATCTATTATTATATTTATCAGATCTATTCATATCAAACTTCTTTTCATTTATTGATGCCCTAGTTTTTAAGCTAGGAAAAAATCTATCAAACATACTTAGATCCATGCTCTAGAAACAAAAAATTTCACTTATCTTACTTCTACATAGCACAAAGCTTCTAGATATAAGAAATTTTGACTATTCTTACCTTTATTAGAGCACATAGCTTACATATCTTACTTCTTTTATGCATATCTAACTTCTTTCTTTAAGAAATTTCCACTTTTACTTTTCTTAGAGAACGGAGCATTCAGATCTCACTTCTTTTCTTCAGATTTGATCTTCCTTCCTTCAAATCTGACCTTATTCCTGGCACAAATCTTCACAGGTCGAGTAAAAAGTTGTAGACTAGGGCAACAGATCTATGCACAGAGCTTCCTTTTGCACAAAGTTTCTTCTTCCTCAGTTCCCAACAATCACAGTTTCACGTCTCGACAACGAAACCATTTGTTGGCATAGGGGAAGACCCAGGGTTCAACGCTTCAACAACACACCAACAAAACCCTAACTACTGGCCCTTTCGGCAACACCTGCGAAGCAGATGAAGTCTCACCTAAGGTAGAGGTAGGGGTGGTTGCAAGACTCAGGTGTTTGCAACCTTAGCTGGGACACAAATCTGTGATTTTTACTCTTAGCAAGTACTTTAGCACAGATCGTTCATCATTATTTAACCCTCAAGGCACTCTACAGATGGAACAGAGCACCACAACATTCACTTAGATCTAGGTTAAGTTAGCACTTAGAAACAAAAAAATAGGTTTAGCACTCAACAATTTCATACATGTCAGATATACACCCATACATATATGAAGCACAAAGCAAGTTGGATCTATCTAAGAGTATCATATCAAATCACATAGCATAATCATATCAAGCATAACACATGGAAAGAAACCAACACATTAGGTTGAAACACCAAGCATAACACACAAAGTTACCGTGGTTCACCCCCACCCTGGGGCTACATCCACAAAGTCTTCTTCTTCTTTATTATCTTTGGTCAATTAGGTTACAACACAGAGCTCACACTTGTACTCCGCATAGGACAGTATATCTTCATGCACCTCGCCAAATCTTCCTTCCTTGGGTAGATATAACACATAGCCTTCTTACAATCCATGCACTCAACACTTACAACACTTGCACACAGCTCTGCAAGTCGATCAAATACTATACACAAATCCTTTTCTAACACTTAGCTTCTCTTCTCACCCCATCTTACATTGCTTAGTTACTTATTTATACTACACAAAATAGGCCTAAAACATGGGTAAACCCATGGGTTGACATCCCTTTCCCATTACATTAACCCAAAACCCTAAAAAGGGTCCCAAAAGTGGGTCGAGATCTTGTGATCTCTGCTTCGCATGGTGCTCCATCTTTGACAAACTGTAGAAGTCAAAAAATGGTCAAATATGACCAAGTGTTCCTCAAAACTTGGTCAAGGGCCAACACCCCCTATGCCAACAAAGGGTTCTGTTGTTGGGACCTGAAATTATGATTGCTAGGAACTAAAGTAAAGAAAAATAGAAGCTTTGTGCATAGATCTGCTGCTGAAGTGTGCATCACTCTACTTGACTTGCAAAGCTTTGTTCTAAGAAAGCAAGCTGATCTAAATAAAATAGGTAAGATCCTAAAGAAGCAAGCTTTGTGCTTTGGTAAGAGAAAGGTAAGTGAAATTTTTTGTTTCGAAAGCATGAACTTAAGTATGTTTGATACATTCTATCCTAGACTGAAGGCTAGGGCACAGTTGAAAGAAAGAGTTGATTTGAGTAAATTTAATGGAAATGGAGAAATATATGTTATTCCTATGCATAGAAAGAGTTTTTGGACTAATAAGTGGATGCAGGAACCCAAAAATAATTTTTGCAGATTGCAGGTCCAACACTATGATCCTAGGGGAGATGCGTAGTACATAAAAGGTTGGGGAACATTTAAAAGAAAAAGAGGATTGGCATTGTGTTATAATTGCAAAAGGATGGGGCATCTTGCTAAGTAATTTCCTGAGGTAGGCCCTATTTGTATTTGTTGTAAGGTTGTTGGTCATGAGGTTGAGGATTGTCCAAGGATTATTGCTAAAGTTGAAGGGATGAACATGAGACAATAAAACTATGAAGAAAGTCAAGAGACTAAGGGTATGTTAAGTCATAAAGAGAAAGGGTCAGAGGAAGTTCAAACTATGTTATTACAATTGAAAGAAACGATGAATATTCATAAAGATGCCAGTTTACCAGAAATCCTGAAAGAAAAAAAACACATAAGTGAAAGAATAAAGGACTTCGACATAGACTGTGTCTTGGATGAAGAAACACAAGTGAATATTATGATAGAAGAAACTTGGGAAATTTTGAGAAATCCTATTGTGGTACCTTCATTGGGAAGGATAGGCTTGTTTAAGGGAAATATGATAACCTTATGTGGAAGAGTTACTACTATTCCAATTATTGTTCATGGAACATCGACTGAAGAAAAATTTGAAGTCATTAACTTTGTTGGGGACAACACCCCTTTCCCACTATTTCTAGGTAAGACTTGGATTGAGAAGGATTAGATCAAAAGGAAAGCAGATGAAGAAGCTATAGAAAAGAAAAAGCAATAATTAAGGGATTTCATAGCTAGGAAAATAGACCAACTAATAGGAGAGTGAGAGGATAATTTGAAGCAACAGAACAAAGCAAAAACACAAGGGGGATAGAAAGCAAGAGAATTAGCTATCAAGGTTGAAAGAATGCAAGAAGGATTGAAGAACATATATATTCAAGAAATAATTATGCCCACTTAGGAAGTGTTAAGAAAAGGGATATTAACTTGAGAATCCTTGAGGGCACCTCAACAATGCGAAGCCACTATGCCAGGGGAAGATAAGAATAAAAATGGAAAGAGGACTCCATAAAAAGTTAGAGAGACTTAGATAATAGGAAAGAAGGCAAGGAAGCTCAATAAAAGGAAAGCTAAGTTGGAAAAGCTACAAGAAGTTACAAAAACTAGATGGAAGACTTCGCAGACTGGAACCTCGCAGAAGGCATGCTTATAGGATTTGAACCTCGCTGGAACAACAGGTTTGTGCAGAATTGGACTTCGACCTGGTGAAGTTAGATGACCGTTGGAGGTGCCTCGACCATTAGAATGACGCTCTAGAATGGTTAGAAAAAAAATCATGGGCTTATGGACCACTTTTGGACATTGAGACTGTTCCATAATGGATAAATTTACATTGATGGAAGAATTTCATGGCCGTTGGAAGATCCACCATGATACCCCCCTTATTTAACTCGTCAGTCATTGTGCTGGGACCAATTTTTTCTACCCGTGATTGACTGAGCTAAGAAGAGAATTTTCCAAGTGTTGAGCTGTGCTATATGAAACTATACCCCGCTTGTCCGTTTGTCTAACCCATCTATCCATTTTTCTACCCCGCCTGTCCGTTTGTCTAACCCGTCTGTCCATTTTTCTACCCCGCCTGTCCGTTTGTCTACCCCACCTGTCTGTTAAAATTTAGAATGTCAGGTGAACCTAGAGAATTGGAGAAGTTTGTCGAGGAAGTTATTATGAAGCTAATGGCCGACATAATGATATCTGATGGTATGTAGGCGTCGTCGACTAGGGGACTATAGGCTTCCCTTTCGACCGGATGTTGTTCTAGCCATGCCAACCCTGTAACTGAAAAATGAAGTAAGCACCGCGGTGATCTCGCTAATATGAAACAAATATTGTTGATCCTACCTGAATATATTCCACCTCTTGCTGGCGCTATTAACCACGATAGTATCCCCCGAGAAATTGAGTACTCTGTGTTCACTGCATACATTTCGAAAGGAATTCACAGAGTCGAGAGTTAGTTAGGACAGATCTCGCTTTTGAAGAACAACAAATTCAACTTAGGAGACCAGAAGAACTACGCCATGTTATCTCCTCGCCGCTACTTAACAAAGACAACTAGAAAGAAACCTTGTCTCATATCACAACCATGGATTAAGGGGCTGGCATAGTACACCGTGTTGAATGTGATGAAGATCCTATATTTTGGATGCCACGAGGAGCTTAGCGCTTGTGTTAAAATCCTTTTGTCATGCTATCATGGAGTATATCTATGGCTTGACATAAGGATTACTGTGGATCCAACGCTCATCCACCGGATCACAGGTTTAAGTGAGAAGGGTCCTGACCCTTAGTATTTTTATCCAGGGAAGGTCTCAGACCATTCTTTATCACAACGCATCAAGGAATCTTATAGAGAGGTAGAAAAATGAAAGCGAGGTTACAAGGTAGATTCTATATAGGATGGCATAGTGCACCTTTCTTTCCAACTCTTAGCTGGCAAGCTAGTGAGGAAAACCTGCCCCACATAGGTCACCGGGTTGATGGTGGACCTCGTAGGAAAGTGTGTGGAGGGCATGTAGATGAACGGGATGAACTACATCGTCAACAAATTATAAAAAGATTGTCGCGAAGCCCAGGACTTGGGATATGAATTTCATTACAGTTGGTTGATCAGATTGATCGCATTTGTCTCTTAGAAAATGCCTGAAGGAGCTATCTTCCTAGAGGTCGAACCTACGGAGCCCTTGGCCGCTTGGTTTTCCACCCCGTGGTATACCAATGACATGACGAAGCGGTGGTAGTCCAATGTCGTTTTCCATAGATACTATCAATAGTTAAAGGTCGCCATCGAATCATTCCTGTGTATGACACTACGCACCCTGCATTAGTATTGACCTATTATGATGTTCCTCACTGATCCCCACTTCATATACATCACCACGAGAAGAGATGAGCACTAGGAATAATTATAGTCATACTACAAGTTGAAAGATGAAGATATGGAGTAGATTACAAAGGAATGGCTAGAGAAATTTCTTGTACCTGTCATCGATGCAGAATTATCCGACACTGACACCATAGGAATCCCGATAGTTACATGAGTTGAACATGTCAGACAGTCCAGTGGGACGAAGAAGAAAAAAAAGAATACTGAAGTCCATGAAAAACAGAGTGATGAAGAGGACAACACTTATGGAGATAACCGGTCTGGCTCGCCAGGAGGAGGAGAAGACGAAGCAGAAGGATAGGGAGGAGGAGACAAAAGAGAATAAGAGCAAGGAGGAGGCGAAGCTACACCACCTAAAGATTCCCCTATTGGGACAATGACACTGCAAAAAATTTTCTCCAAAGAAACCTTCAGAAAGGAAGAAAATGCGTGCCAATATGCCATAGTTGGAGGTACTCTCACTGAGGACGACATCAGTCTGGTCCATGGAGCTATGGAGGACACCTTTGAAGAAATTTTTCATAGATATGGAGAGAATCAAGAGGAGTTATATGGAAGGATTGAGAGAGAATTGAAGGAAGTACAACAAGATGTTCTCTTGGTCTGTGCAGTACCTACTGCATCGTCTGTGCCTTCCTCATCACAGACTGTAGAATTGGGGGACAAACCAACCCATTTAAGAAGGCTCGTAGATGCAACAAAATCTTGGTTCCAGAGAGCCCAAGAAGAGAAAGGGAAGGCTACAAAATCCTTGCAAAAGGAGGATGACAAAGTCCTAGAAAAATTACAAGTAGCGCAAGACAGTGTAGCTTCCCATGAAAGAAAGAAAGCATAGCTTCAGGCAAAGCTCCAGGAGTAAAAATCCCATCTACAGAGGGAAAAAGAGCAGCTTCTTGCAGAACATGCTTTGGTAAAAGAAGCAGTAAGTAAATCATGTCTCTCTGTGCTAGGCTTGGTATAGAAGGAGAAAGAGTTGGTCGAAACTCAAGTAGTGAAGCTTCCAAAGACCCTCCAACAACTTCAAGATAGGATAACAAAATTGGAGGCTTGAACAATGCTAAGCACCTTGCAGGATGTGCATGACCAGAGGGAGGAGACCACTAAAACATAGTAGAAAGTATAAGAGCCCTCCCCTCATAATGTAAATAGTTAAGTGATAGAAGCACTCGGACATATGAACGCCTCACTGAGGATCCAAAGATAAAGAAGCTAGAAGCGCAGTTATATGAGGTGAAAAAACAAGCATTCTCATTGCAGGCGTAGATGAATTTTCCCACAACAGTGGAAAGGATGAAGAGATCCAAGGAGCAACACACAGTACAACAACAGATCACTGCCCTCTAGGGTAAGGTAATGGAAGTAATGCATAAGATACAACCTATGCAGGATGAAGCTTGCAAAGTGTTCGAAGATATTGATGGACATGGCTCACAACTAGATAAAGTATTTGTAGCAGTAGAACAACGCCCAGAAGGGCCTGTTATAGAGAAGAAAATCCAGGAGCTCGCTGAGCAGAAGGCTCAGGCAAAGCAGCAAGTTGAGGAAGCTTGAGTTAGGCTCGAGGATTTTGAAGTAGCATTTTCCAGACCTGAGTGACTCGGGATGAGTCACATGTGAGTGTTGGGGGCCTGTTGGCCCTCGACCAAGTTTTGGGGAAACTTTGGCTAGTTTTGGCCCTTTTTTGGACTTCGACACATTGGTCAAAGAAGGAGCGCCCAAGCGGAGCTAAGATCGTGGATCTCATGAATTTTGAGGGTTATGTGGACCCAGTAAAGGGTCCTCTAGGGTTTTTGTGATGGGTTTATGGTATGTCAGCCCATGGGGTTTTCCCATGTTTAGGCCTTATTGTAAGGGTTTGTAAAATATAAATAAAGAAGAATGTATTGTAGAAGTATCTAAGTGAAAGTAGTTCGAGTTGCTTTGTGCAAAGGAATGTATGTGCGTTAAGGATTTGTGCTCAATAGAGAGTTGGCTCTGTGCATTGAACTAGTTTTGGAAGGAGGATCTAGTTCTTAATGCACATATCTCCTGTCTGGTGCGAAGCTTGACTCTGTAGCTTAGTGCACATGAGAGAATGAATGTAAGATATTGGTGAATAATAAAGAGGCAAAGAAGTTTGTGGACGTAGCCCCACCCTGGGGTGAACCACGTATATCTGGTGTCTCATGGTTTTCTTTGTGTTGGTTTATTTATGTTATGAATTTTTTTAGTGCTTTGATTATGATGTATAAATCTTTTGTTTTTTAAATACTTTTCTTATGTTAAGGAGTAAATGAATTCTATATTTAACTTATAATGCTAAGTGCTAAATTCTCGGGGTACATTGTCATTTGTTGTTACTACGTCAATCTATCCTTGGTTATTTCTTATGGTGTTAATAAGGTCAATAAACTAATGTAGATCACATCCTAAGCATTAACAGAATATTCTGCAATGTGCTATTATGACAGATATGTGTCCCAGCGTGGTTACAGACACCTGCGTCCTATAACCCCCCTGATTCTACCTCGGGTGAGAATTCGCCTGCTTCGAAGGTGTTGCCGAAAGGGCCGGTAGTTGGGGTTTTTTTGGTGCGCTGTTAAGCATTGAACCCTGGGTCTACCCCTGTGCCAACATTGGGCTTGAAGTATTAGAGGGAAAATCACTCTGTTTGAAGGATAATCTAACCTCCCAAGCTAGTGAATTTTATTTCTTCAATTCCATCACTGAGTAAGGGAATTTGGCAACTTGAGATTGCTAGGTTTGAGGCCAAGAAACCCCTTAGTCCAACTAAATTCATTTCCTCACCTCCATCACTTAGTAAGGGTGTTTGGTAGCTTGATATTACTAGCTTGAGATTGATAATACTAACATTATTTGGTAAATTGAAAGAATGTTGTCACTTAGATGGTGAAATATAGGCTTGTGACTGCCCATCCTTTATCTCCCATTTCTTGACTTCATCTATTCATGTAGAGGTTGGATTCACCTCATTCCCATTCACACTGTCAAACAAATCCCTGTCCAACAATAATGTCTCCATCAAAGTTTCCAGAGGCTAATTTTATGGCCATCAAATTGTCATACCAGATTTTTTGATTCTATAGAAATGCTCATAGCCATATTTTAAACTCTTCTACATATTTTTTATTATCGGGGACACTACTAAAAGAGAATCAAAAATAGGAGTTCAAACATGACACAAACTACCTACATATCCCAAGTTGTGTAAGAAACCAGAGCATGCAGTCATAACTCATAACACAAGAAAAGATCTATGCACAATTATAGGAATTAAAAAAACAAATGCAGAGATAAGAACTACTACAACAATAAACATATATGTTTAACAAGGCTTCCCATTTTCAAACATGAATTTTTTCACAATACAAATGAGGAAAAGTGCTTCTATTTCACTGATATACATAAGTGTATATATACAAGAAAAGTACACAAGAAAAACTTGAAACTCCAACTGTCCCAAGCAACCCAAATGTTTCAGCTCCATGTAGATGAATTTGTTGACTATGTACACTCAAAGGATGTGTATTTACAACATAGATTACTCGAGCAACTTCCCCTGAACATAGATAACAAATATTGTTTACCAAAAAATGTTGTGATTATGGCCCATAGAATTGTGATTGTGGTTATCATGTTGGCCCTTTCTATTTATTTTGTGTTTTAGACACTTGTTTCTTGGATAAAGGGTTCATTTAGTATGTGTTTGGTCATGAGGATAGACATGTAGACATTTTCTAGTTTGGCTTTGAGTGTTCTCACTAGGTTCCATTGCATGGCCTGCAATGATAGTTTGGTTGTAATATGCATGTAATTGTTCCCAAATAATAAAGGTAAGGAAGGGAAAGATGCTTCCTTTCTACTTAAATGAACATGCACCACCTATCAAGAGGTGAGACATTGTTTTATATTGTTATGACATGTGACTTGCCAACCCAACTTAATAGCCATGATGGCTTCCTCTTAGAAACAACCCCCTTGTGGGGATGCACCAACCCACAAGAGGCGAACATGTCACATGGGGGAATCAAAACCTAGTAGGGTAATAACAATACCCTGCTTTCACCTACTTGGAAAATGTAAAGATCCGTGCAAAATTTTTCTGATTTATCTCTTAATTTTTCCTTATGAACCATTTGTCAATATTTTGGATGCCAACAGTTTTTAAAATAGTAAATAAGTACTGACAACAAATTAATTGACAACATATTTAATATCCTAATATATATCAACAAAACAATATCTCAGACTGATCTTTTATTGCTAGTTTCAAGAGGGAATACATACACATCAATCAACTTACAAATTGTTTAGATATGACCTCGCTTAACGATGCTTGTTATAGGTCTAATATAAGAGAGTTTTTCTTCTATAGAATTGATGAGAAGTTGAATCGTTCCCCTCTTGGCCACCGGAAATGCTTGGGTTGTCACCTACAGGCCCACAAGAATGTTCTTTCAGGAATACATCCTCTTCTTCATAGGAAACTCGCCCCACTAACAGGGATATCAATTACAGGTAAAGGGTATTATGCTCATCATCAAAGAATAAACCCAATCGGTGATGATAACTCAACCCAGACGTGAGATTTGTTTCCCCAGACATACATTTCAACCCTGCATAAGGAAAACTCGGCTAGAGAAGAGCCACAAACCCAAAAAATGTGAGATTCAACCCCCAAGTTTGATAAAAATGTCCAACAATCACAAATACGCCCAACAGGATGATAAATTGTTGGACAACAACTCAAATCATTCCCCAATTCTCCCAATACTCACCCAACAAGAGGCTATGAGTAGAATAACTGCCTCTCTGAATTATTTTCGCCCAACAATTAGAAAAGGCACCTAGAAAGAGAAGAATCGAAGCAAAAGGAAGCATACATACTTCATCTATTACAAGACACCATTAAAGAGGCATCCAAAACTCATGGAAGGTTTATGAAAATCAGATTCGTGGGTACTGAATATTTGTAGGTGGTAAACATTTTATTTTCTATGGAGCTCAAGCATTTTTGGGTTTTCTGCAACCGAGTAAGCGGAATGAAATTCCTCCAGAGGCATATGGCACTTGTTACATAAGTCACAACCACAATATAGAGGATGTATCCCAGTGAAAAACCATGAACATACCATAAAAGAAGGGAGAAATACCTATGAAAAATCCCATGACCAAAAAATAGGGCGAAATGCCTCCGAAAAATTCCATACTTCAGAAAATTAGGGCGAAGGGAGGATCCAGTTAGAATTTGACAAGGCGGAAATATATTTCCCTTCTATCCTCTCACAAATACTAGCGGGGAAAGGGTTTTTGATATAATATTTTTAAAATAAATTTGGGGATATATATAGATTGAAATTCTTCAAAAACTTCTATAGAAATAATTCACCCAACCAAAATTTAATACCCTCTAATTTTGCCCCTAAACTTTTCTATGTTTTAGAGAGGAGGAGTTGGGATGGAATGCACTAAAGTTGTGTTTGATGATAATGGTATTATGAGTATTTATATATTGAATCGTATAGCGTATTGAATACATGTACTAGAGACTCACACCCCTTAGAAAAGATAGGTATTTTCTTTTCTCCAAATTTTGGGTATTTTGGAGGAAAGTTCTTCTATTGATAATGTAACTTGTGTGAAATGAGTTTGATTTAACGAACATGTTTAAGGATGAAGTAGGTCCAAGAAGGTTGAGAGAAAGAACTGGTTTAGACACATTATTTCTCTCAATGAAGATTGATTTGTAAAAGACCCTAGGTGGCAAAGTGAATACTCATTTACTTGGACAAATAGGACAGAAGAAGGAGAATCTGTGGTAGCCCACTTGGATAGGTGCTATTTCAAAAAAATTGTAGTCGACCAAATCCCATCTTAGTTCAATAGATCCATCCAAATGAGTGTTTTTTTTTTGTTTGTTAATTTGTGCGGAACCTGTTGGGTACGCGATTAACCTGTGGCTTGAGAAACCCTGACTCAGAGGCATCTAAGCCGTCAAAATCACCCGGGGATCGCACCCGGCCTGAGCCACACCAACCCTTAACATGGTTGGATTTTTTGTCCCCGCAGGTTTCGAACCGGTGACTTTAACATCACGGAGTGGCTTAACAACACACTCCATCACCGACTGTCCTACACCTCGGGGACTCCATCCAAATGAGTGTTGAAAATATCATTATTGAAATTTTTTTTTCTTCTTTTAATTTTTATATTTTGAGCTAGTGTTTCAACCTCCACAAAGTTTGGTCTACGTTGGCCAAGGTTGTCATATTGTTCAAATAGTAGCCACTTGGGTGGCCCATTGCATTTGTAACTTTCTCTCAACTTAATATCCATTGATGTGACACTATATAATGCACCAAGTCACCAATGAAAGCATGAGTTCTTTCTGTGGGGTGGCTGAGTGGACTTGAACCCATGGCCTCTTGTAGTTCTATGGATTGGAGGAGGTTGGATAAATAGTGAAGCTAAAGGTGTAACCATAGCTATTGACAATTTATTGGAAAGTATCATAAGATCATGTTATATTAAAATTCAACAAATTATTGACGAAGTATTGGTAAATAAATTGGAAATCTTTTAAAAATTACAAAATATATTCATGTTTTCAAAAAGAATTCAAATATAAAATAACAATCTTAAATAATCACATTGCCTTGAAAATATAAAAATGATACAAAAGTGATATTTATTATATGGAAAAGGATACATAGCATATTGACTACATGTTATCAAATTAAGAACAAAGTTACCAACTTAATGAGAAATGTGACCTTAAAACGAGAACTCTGACCCAAAAAACCCATATTTTTGCAAAAAACCATGAAAATCAACCCCCAAATCAAAAAGTGGTGCTAACAGTAGCACCATTTTTTCAAACGGGGTCAAAATTACAACAATTTTCAAACATGGACTTCAAAACTCATATAGTAGCTTAGAAAAACCTTCAAATCGACACCTAAATAAAAAAATGATGTTACTGAATTTTTTTTCTTCAAAACATTAAATTTATAGATATTTTGAAATCGTATTTTTAGCAGTCTGTACCATTAAAACAAAAGCCTCAAAACCAACCGTCAAATTGAAAAGTACTACTACCGGTAGCACCCATTTTAAATTTGGGGTATTAAAATGACATATTTTTTAAAACTGGTAATCAAAATCATTGTAACTCCAAACAAAATCATCAAATCAACCCTTAAATGCTTACTTTTTAAATCTTAGTTTATCACTCCAAACACAACATAATAAATAATGCGATGAAAACAATACATTTTAAAATATATACTCAAAACCCAAATTAAGAAAAAAAACATTAAAAAAAAGGTGGATAAAAAAAATAAAAAAAATGAAAACTATTTAAAATTTTCCAGAGAAAATAATAATTTAAAAAATATATATATTTGTTTTTGAAAAAAAAATAGTAAAACATCCATTGAAACGTAAAAAAAAATAAAACAACTATGTCAAAAAAAACCAAAAAAATACTAAAAACATGTCAAAATTAAAAAAATATTAAACAAAAGATCTAAAATAAAAATATTAACAAAACATTAAAATTCCCTAAGCTAAATTTTTTTAGTAAAAAACATTTAAAAAATAAAAATAAAACACAAAATTTAATTGCAAATATATATATATATATATATATGCGGGGGGCGATGCCAGATATTTCCCCAGCCCCCCGTGTGGGCAAGGGTCAGGTCCTGCGGGCACCCATGGGACCTGGTCCTTTCCCGCATGGGGGTTGGGGTGATGTTGGGCATCGTCCTAGCCCCCCATGCATGCAAGGGCTAGGTCCTAGCCAGAGGGCTGGGG
>SNQJ01S0140732.1:25036-46103 GCA_010110895.2 Picea sitchensis
TCAAAAAATTTAAAATATAAAAAAACCAAGAACCATTTTTAAAAACAGGCTAAAAACTTGACCCCCCAAAAACAAGAACTGTGTAGAGTTCTCATTAAGTTGGTAACTATGTTTAAGATGCAAATTGAATAAACAAATACAATTTTTTCATAAAATGTATCTAATGCTTTATTTAAAATATGATATCAATTCCCTTTGTCCCTTTTAGAGACAAAGGTAATGGGTCCTCCTCTACTCCCCCCCCCCAACCTCCAATGGATATTATGTGTTGGGACATTCTTATCATCCTCCACATCTAACATTCTTAACTATTGATATTCCAACTTTTTGCACTTTTTTGAGTGTATTCTGTTGGACACACCGACCACACTGAGAGGGGGGGTGAATCAATCTGTGGCTCTTTTCACAATTATTTCTTTCTTTAGTTAGAAACTTTTTCAAACATTATCATTCATTACTTGTATTCACAAATATATTCTTTCATGTAAACATATATCAACAACATTCATCAATAATAAAGAACTATGAACCATCATCACATTGAACACAATGATCACCAGATATATGTCTGGGATTTTTGTATTATGTTGTTACATGAAGATTACAATCTCTAGGGTTTATCAACACCAACTGAAAAGGCAACCAACTCCTAGAGAGTACCAACTCTAAAATACAAGACCCTACTTGTAGATCTCAACACCAACTGAGATGTGAGGATTCCAACCCTCAAGTACAAGACCTAGCTTGTAGACATAATTTTTTTTTCCAACTATACCAACATTAATCAAATATTTCCTACAATGACATGACCTATATATACTGCTACATGAAAATATATGTGAGTTGTCTTCTTGCATATTGAGTATGTATGCAACCTGTTCTTTGTCAACCTGCATACAACCATAGAAAACTAGGGTTTTGGATCTCCAAAACTTCTGTTCCTTTAGACCTTTGTTGCCTCTATCACATCAGCCTATAACCTGTCATTGTATACCATATCATAAACCATATGAATATCTGTACCATGTCATCAATGAAGCATATCCAACAACCTATGCATGTCCCTCATGCATACATCACCATACAACATAGATATCCTTCAACTAAGTCCAAGTATATCGGTATTGTACCATACTTAAGGGTGTTTCTCACTCATCCAACCAACCAACATATACCAAATCCAAGTACAAAACCAACCATATCAAGAATGCCTCAAGTATTCGCCAGATCATAAGAAAATCTAAAAACAAACATGTAAACATACCAAAACTTCTATAGATGATCTAAACATGTAGAATGCTAACCTAGGAACTTCCTTTCAGACTTTGGGGACCTGACACCAACATCTACTTAAGTTTTCATGACCTTTTTATATGTACACGACTTTTCCTCCTACTTCCTGCAGATGTACACGACCTGGCCTTCTATGTCCCACGTATGTACGTGACCTGGCCTTCTACAACCTGATTACATCTTAAAAAAAGTAGGGTTCTCTGAAACTCCAAGAATTTCTCTGTCAACTCTCCTTTGCTACCTCATACTTGTGTAACTTCAGATGTATCAACGAGTACTTGCAATAAACCTTTCACAAAATAATATATATTCAATGTGCCCAATCCCCAGTGACTATTGATCAACTTTCATTCATTGACCCTGACTGGATTGCCTCCCTAAATGGTTCTTATATGTAGACGGTATTGCCCCCACCATAGGTCAATTATGTGGCATTGTCTCCCATGGCTTCAACTTCTGATGACTTAGATCTAGTAGTTGACATGGTGATCTCTTCGATAGGGTTGTTAGAGCCTAATCTCTTTACTCCTGTCGTGACCCTCGACCCTCAAAATTGACAACTCCAATGTCCCCAGTGGAGCCACCAATTTTTTTATAGGATAAATCCGTAGGTGCGGACACTAACCGATCTCCCTAGATCCACCTGGATCTAGAACAAAAGCAAGACAAAACATGACTCTTTCCCTAGATTTTTAACCATTGAATTAACTAGGAGGCAAGAACAAATAACATACCTTATTATCGCATCCTATGGTCTTTGTTTCTCCTGCTTCACTCCAGTGCTCTCGTGTAGTCAAGACCAAGATAACACAAACCAACCAAAGTGAAGAAAGCACAATATATTCAATGGTTAACCTATGTGTATGATCAAGGAATTACACAATAAAGTGAAAATAGCTTTATGGGAAAGAATCATATTGTTGTATCATATTAAATGTGAAAAAGAGATTACAACCATGGCCTTGATGTCGTAAGGTCCCTTCCAATTGTCCTTCATTCCCCACACACTTCTTTCTCCAAGGATTCTAAAACCATAGATCTGATAGCTACTCACAATCTATCTTTACAAAGCAAATCTCAAAGCCACTCCAACCAAGCTGATAATTCCAAGCCAATCAAGAACAAGCTCATGAACCAACAAAGCTCAAGAACCAACAAAAGCTCAAGAACCAACAAAGATAACTTTCTCCATGAGAACTCCTCTCCTTTTATAAGTTGAAGAGGATAAGGTGAGGAGGTTAGGATGATCCCACTAAATCATGAAAGTGAGTAAGATCCAAACCATTCGGATGCCACCTCACCATAGAAGTTTCTCCTTCTAGAAGATTCGAGAAAACACTCATTTTTCCCACGTGTAGGCATTCTCGCACCCTAGCTATAGAGAAACCTGTGAACATCTCGCACCCTAGCTATAGTGCAACCTGTGAGAATGGGTCATTCTCGCACCCTGCCTATATAGCAACCTGCGAACTTCCTTTTTATAAGGTTTTTACATAGGAAAATGCAACTTCTTTTCTCAGGAAAAGTTCTTCTCCCTTCTCTCTTTAGGAACTCAGGCCACTGACCCCTCTGAAGGAAACAAATAGGTTTACATCATTAACGATCATAGGGATGATGAAAATAATGTGTAACATCAATAGATAGATCACAATAAGAGACCCTTGCTCTTATTTATACTCTCCAAGTAGCTTCCTCTAAGGGTTATCTTCTAACCAACCTCCTTCTTTTAGGCCCAACTCACTTCTAACTACTTTGTCTGCTTACAACCATTGTATCCACAAATAGTAATCTCACCACTTCTAGTTACAACTAATTTATTTTTAATTATTTTCTTATTTCAACAACTTAACCCACAATTAACTCCTAGTTGCAACCATTTTGACTAGTCAACTTATTCTAGGAGGTTCTAGAATAATTTGACTTGTTTGACCTTCTAGGGGCTTCTAAATAACTCATGAGGGTTCTCCAACTTCACTAATCCATATCTCCTCAACCGTGAGGAAATACGTGACATACCACATATCACCGTAAATGAAATGACATGTACTAACCATCTAGAATAGTCTCACCTGCAAATTCACTATTATTCATTACATTATTCCTCAACCAAATTTGGGTTTCTTACCCATACCTATGGAGCTACCAGATTTTTCTACCAAACATACTCAAGGTTTGACATCAATCTCTAAGGGTTGAAATCAATATACAATATCACTCTCCAAGGGTTGACATCAATGAAAACCAACTATCCAAACCAACTGTCTATCAGTCTCAACCAATTTTCTGACAATATCCCCCTTTGGCATTGATGGAAACCCCAACATTGATGGCACCACTTAGTCATGACAACACTTATGGTCATACTCCTCATCAATTTTTATATCTCTCCCCATTTGACATCAATGTAAAAGGGTATCTCTCCTTGGGGATGCTTCCCCTATATGCAATGTCCTTGGGATGCTCCTCTATCTTCATACCTATGATTAATTTCTCCCTCCCTTTTAAAAGTATCAACTCCCCCTATCAATATAACAATGTACCTACTCTAATCAATAATGGTTAAGAGAATAACTCCCACTGTGGGTATTTCTCCCCCCTATCTTCTCTACAAGATGTCGTGTAATCACTGTGAACAATATGATACCACTATAATCTGCTTCTGCTACAAATGTTGTTGATCTAGAAAAACACTAATACTGCATCAATAATAGCATGATCCAACACCTGTAATATCAAACATGTACATTCACATCAATCTATACCAACCATGTTCCAACCATGCACATCAACCATGTACATCAACATCTGTACCATACCATGTACCATAAACCATATGCCACGAAATGTATCTCAACCATATACCATATCAAGCATCAATCATGTACCATATCATGCATCAAGTTTATACCAATATACATACTATCTCATGCATCAATCATGAACCAAAAGATACATCAATAATGAATAGTGAATCATGAGCTAGAGCATCAACCATGTACAACCTGTGCCACTTACCAGTGCACCAACCATGCACCAAACTTGTACCATCAACAAGTGCATCAACCATGCACCAAACTTGTATCACCACCTGTACCAACACAAGTGCATCAACTATGCACACCACAATTTGTCAGAACAACCTATCATTGTTAGCCTGTCTCATCAATCTCATCAACCAAATTAGATCTATTCACCAAGATCAATAATCAAGAAAACTCTCCATCATATGGACAATATCACCAAGATGTGCATCAACCAAGACTACTCACAAACATCAACAATATGTACCACAATCAAGATGTGCCTCTAAAAGTATATCCATACATATATGCCACACCATCCATAAACCATGTGCCAACCATACTACTAGCAAGTGCCTCTAACAATGTACCAAGTATGTACCAATCATGCATCAACTATAAATCAATTTATGACTCATCAATATATACAAACATCAACATACCATACACTTCATGTATGTTCCAACTCATCAACTATATGTCCCAATATGTAACTCAACCATATGCCAAACACATACACCAAGATATCCAACAAATAGGTCTCTAACAATACATCACACCACCATAAGCCATTATATCAAACCATGTGCCAAAGCCTCTATATTATGTAGCATCAAGCATGTAATAACCATATACCAAGATTACCAATAAATGCCTCTCACAATACACCTCAATATATGTTAATAGATCTCACACATGTACCACCATATGTGCCTCAAAAACCATTCACTACAACAAGTATAATGCAACAATAATACCTTTAGACATGTACCAAGAATATGCCTCAATAGATAAATGATGTACCTCTATCTAGTATCACATTACCCATGATATGCCTCATAAAAAAAGTGCCATAATCTTACTGATAAGTACTTAACATAACCAACACTGTACCTTAATAGAAATGCCTCAATCCACACACTAGGGTTTGTACCATGCATCCAAAATAGGTCTCAAGCATATGATCCAAAAATCAACCATATATCATCACCATACATTCATCAATCAAGATTATGTTAATATATGTAGCTTTGTTTCTGACCTGGAACATAAGGCCTATGATAACATGTGTTGTACCATCAAAACATGCTACAACTCACCAGTACACCCCTTTCTTTTCAAATCTTTATCTCAGGTATGTGACCTCACCTTAAAAAACTCACATATGTATGTGAATTTTCCTCATACAACTCATGTATGTATGTGTTTGTTCCCACAAGAACCCATGTATGCCTCAAAAAATGCTTTGTATTAAGCTTGCCTCATGGCAGCCATTCATGTCTAGTTGTTTAGTCTTCGTCAACCACTTCTGAGAGTGTCATATTTTCTCAGTACTTGTTCTTTGAGCTTCCATCCTTTCAACATTATCTTTATTCCATGTTTCATTTTCTCTTATAGCCATATTGTATGAAGCATTTCTCATTGACCATCTCCTTGAATTCCAACAATCTTTGGATTTGTGGCCAAACCCACTGAATCTGCAACATCTCATGGTGTGACAATGTGCAACAATGTGTCCGACAAGATTACATATCCAACATCTTAATATGTTATTGAATATTCCAAGATATTTCCTTGCATAATTTATGCAATCCAAATATTTGTCACCATATTCATTACATGAGAAATAATGATCATTGAAAACATTTTCATACCTGTGCTTTTATGTCAACCTTGAAGGTATCTTTCTTCTGAATTTGATTTGAGGTGTAGGGATGGCTTCCTGGTGTCTTCCTTACTCTAATATTCTGAAGATTTTATTGCTTTGTGCAGGTGCTTGAATTGCAACTTTACTTTCACCCTTTGAAAATGAAGGACCTACATCATGCTTCTTAGAAGTGCCAACTTTAGAGTGTGCAACTTCCTTGTTGTATCCAAGACCAGATTTATCATTTGGAGATATTTGACTATCCAGGATTTCATCCAATATTATTGAGTTTTTCATGAACTTGACATGAACGTTTGACTTCTTAGCTTTCCTTCTGAGATCAACTACTTCTGCTTCCAGGTTATGGCATGAATCTTCTTTTTCATTTACTTGATTCTTCAATAGTTCCTCTATCCTTTTGGATTCTTCAAGTTGGGTCCTTAGATTAACATTGATTTCTCTTTTTTATTTAATCTCTTTAAGGATTTTTCTAAGCTCATCATCTACCTTCTTCTTTTCTTCTACTTGACTAATTATATCAATCTTTATTCTCTTGATATCTTCATCTTGTTTCATGAGTAATTTCTTTAGTGACATGGTATGCCTTTGGTACTTTTCTAGGGATTCCTTAGTAATTCTTTCAAGATCATCAAAATCATATGGATCATATTTTTCTTCTTTTAAAACATATATAACTTTATCTTTAATCTTCAAAAAATATTCCTCTTCAACTATAAGATATCTATTAGTTGATTCTACACAAACTTCTTCTATGTAAGCTATATCTTCTTCTTTATTTGTAGGAGAACCTTCAACATCATTACCGTTAGAATTATTGCAATCATAATATTTTGGAGGGTCTTTACCTTCATTGATTTTCTTCACATCCTTGATGGGATTGTCTTCTGTGTCTTGTATTTTGTCTTGATATGCCTTCTCTAGCTTCAACCATAGTTCCTTTGTGTAGGTACATTGTACTATGCTTTCTTTGACATAACCTGAGAGTCCATTGAATATAGTCTTGAATGCCACTGCATTTTTGTTCTTTGCTTCCTTTTGAGATGCAAATTTTGACTGATTCTTCGAGGGAACTGATCCAACAACAACTGCGTCCCAAACACCTACTCCTTTTGACTTCAAATACCCCTTCATTTTTATTCTCCATGCCAAGTAATTTGTCTCATCAAGAAGGGAACTTCATCTCTAGAGGGAACTACATGTCCATACATTTGTGTGTCCATGGATTTCCTTCAATCTTGTAAGGCTTATTATGAAGGCTTGTATCAATTGTTGGACACATCGACCACACTGAGAGTGGGGGTGGGGGGGGGTGTGAATCAATGTGTGGCTCTTTTCACAATTCTTTCTTTATTTAGTTAGCAACTTCTTCAAACATTATCATTCATTTCTTGCATTCACAAATAACTCCTTACATGTAAACATATATCAACGACATTCATTAGTAATAAATAACTATGAACCATCATCACAATGAACACAATGAGCACCAGATCCCATGTCTTAACCATCTTACACATTCATTACTTCATACTAATTTCATTCCATAAATACATTTAAGAAATTACAAAATCAATGCCACAAGAACAATGAGATATCAAGGCTACAATTTCTCCTTTTATCCATACAAGTTTTTTCCTATATCAAGTGGAATTTTAGCTTGAGACTAAACTTTAACTCTACTTTATTTCAAAACATAGCATGATAAGAAGTGTTTAGAATATTTACATAAAACCATCTTCATTTTCAATAAGAGGTACACTCTTTAATATCATGCCTACAAGGCCAAAATATAAAGGAAAGACTCACTTTGAGTATGGTAGTCAACACCATTTATAGCACTAAGTGAAAAGGTTAACCAACAATGTAAGATTATAAATATATCGTTGTCTATTATTTTTGGTTCATACATAACTTCAAACACTTGGAAAACAAGCTCTAAACATCAACCTTTTCGATGACAACTTTGGTTAAACACTTGTTGTGCCAGTATGTATACAAACACTTAGAATGCAATGTAAATACAACACTCAAGGAATAAGAAACTTATATCCATGGACATAAGCATGGAACTATGTTAAAAACGGTTGATTAATTAGGTTGGTTGTCATTGATGTCAACCCTTGAAGAAAGTCCGGTAGGAAATTCCGGTAGCCCCAATAGTATGATTAAGGGACTTCAGTTCGATTGATGTATAAAGGCACAAAGATAAATGCATTTATAGGTAAGACTATTCTAGATGGATATTATATGTCATGCCATTTCCGATGATATGTGGAACGTCACATAACTCCTCACGGTTAGAGAATTATGGCCATATGAAGTTGGAGAACCCTCATGAGTTATCTAGAAGCCTCTAGAAGGTCAAAGAAGTCAAATTATTCTAGAAGCTCCTAGAATAAGTTGACCAGTAAAAGTGGTTAGTCATGGGTTTATTGGTTGCAACAAGAAAACAATTAAAAATAAATTAGTTGCAACTAGAATTGGAGAGTTTACTATTTGTGGATAAAGTGGTTAAGTGGACAAAGTGGCTAAGTGGACAAAGTTGGTTAAGTGGAAGAAGTGGCTAAGTGGACAAAGTGGCTAAGTGGAAAAAGTGGTTAAGTGGACAAGGTGGTTAAGTGGATACTTCTAGATGAAGCTACTTGGAGACTATAAATAAGAGAGCAAGGGTCTCCCATTAGTATCCATTGAGCATATATAATATCTACAAGGGATTGAGGTAACCAAAGGAGATCTAAGATGAATTTTAGAGGGAAGGTGAAGTAATGAAGGCCGAAATTCAAGGGATGATAAAGTCTTTTGATGATGCTTTCTAAGGTATGTTATTTATAGGTCATCTCACCATTTTCGCAATAAATTTTTTTCTATAATGATTCATATAGAGAATATGGAGGATGTTGAGAAAAAATATCCAAATAATTGTGATAAAACTTTTAGCTTGTGGTGTGTTTTATTTGTAGATTTACACTTAGTGGAAAATACGGTTTGTGGCTAGTCCTGAAACTAGTCTAAAACAAGTGTTTCGGTTAAAAACGTCATAACGTATTCATAACAGATCCAATTTCAGTAAGACCAAATGCATTGGTTATATTACAGTCTTTAGTATTCCGTGCACTAGTTTCAGATCCATACAAGAAAATTTTTGTGTGGGGCATTCTCTACAAGTTCTCTCTCTAGAATAAGCCAAAATTCAACAAGGTATGTCATTTTTTTCTATAACTCCTTTTTTGGGAGGTTCCAAGTAGTGAAAGCTAGAGGAATTGCAGAAAAGACACTGAAGAACATTGTGTGTTATTTTCAAATCTTTATTCATTACAGGTACATAGTTATGATTATTGAAAGTTAGGGTTGTTGACTAATCCAAAATTAGTCACGTGAGACTACAGTAAAGTTTGATGAAAATGATAGTCTCTTGTTGTTAAAGTTAAGGAAGGTTTGTAGGTATGTGATCATATACACCTGGTCTATTACAAAGTTACAAATCAGATTTGGATGATGAAATTGATGAAGGGTTTTGGTTGAGGTATGTTGCTGAAGTTATTAGTACAGATAGAGGTTGTACAACAGTGAGGTTCTATCACATGGTTTGAGGTATAGACTTGTGGTATAGTTTTTGAGGTATATGTGATCAGATCATATTGGTTGATGAGTATACAATGACAGATTTGATAGAACAGTTTGTGACTGTGACATATCCAGTTTCTACATTTGGCACTTATATTTCAAGGCGGTTGGATGGGGAAAGGATAGGTGGTTGTATCCAACTTACGGTTGTAGCTGGAGAACATAGGGGGTTGTAGCCTCCTTCTGGTTGTAGCCAGAGAATTGGGGAGTTGGAGCTTCCCTCAGGTTGTAGCCTATAAATAGGGGGTTGGATCCTCTTTCCAGTTGCAACTAGAAAACAAAGGAAGTTGGTGCTTCCAATGAATGTAATTCTCAAAGACAAATAAAAAAAAATTTGGTGGTTTTATCTCGCATTGGGTTTCCACGTAAAAAATACTGGTGTAATGTGTATATGTATGATTGCTCATTTGTTCGTTGTTTATTTACTCTAAAATTATTGGATGATAACTCTACATTGATCATAAATATAAATAACACTTGCATATTGTGGTTAAAAGGATAAAAAATCTCTATTACTTATTCAAGCCCCCTCTCAGTAATCCAACAATTGCAATCAGAGGAGGTTCCTTCAAAAATCAGTTTAACCATTGAAAGGTAGATCATGGAGAGAAACAATATGTACAAAAATGGAATACCACAGTTTGATGGACAAAAGTATGTATTTTGGATCAGAAGGATGAAAACATATGTACAAGCGCAGGGATTTGAATTTTGGCAATCAATTGTAGATGGATACAAAGAACCAGTAGTTCAACCAACAAATGACAATGGAAATAAACTCAGTCTAAATAATTCCAAAGCCACAAATGCAGTTCTGAATGGTCTTTGTGATTCAATGTATAACAAAGTTATACATTGTAAATACGCTAAAGATATTTGGGATAAACTTCAAAATATTTATGAAGGAGATTCAAAAGTCAAAGAAACAAATATTCAAACTTACAAAGGCCAATTCGAACAACTTAATATGAAGGAAGATGAGAATATTGCAACTTACTTCTTACGAGTTGATGAAATAGTGAATGTAATCATAAGATTGGGAGAAGAAATTGAATAATTTGTAATTGTTCAAAAGGTACTAAGATCTCTTCCTATGAGATTTGATCCTAAGATATCAACACTTTAAGAAAGAGAAGATCTAGACTCAATAAGAATGGATGAACTATATGAAATCTTCATAGCCTATGAAATGAGAACTGAACAGGAAAATCTAGGTATAAAAGAAGCAACATTCAAAGCATCCAAAAGGTCAAAGAAAAAGGGAAAGAAAAAAGAAAAAGAATATAGCAACAACAATGACATCTCGGAAAACGATGAAGAAGTGGCCAATTTTGTTCGAAGATTGAAAAAGGGAATTGACGACAGATATAAAGGTAAGCTTCCATTGATTTGTTTAAATTGTGATGGTAATGGTCATTTTGATAGAAAATGTCCTCATAAGAAAAAGAAAATAAATGATGAAGATGATTCAAATAGAAAACAAACATATAAAGGGAAAAAAGAACAAAAAAGAAAGTCTTCAAGAAAAGTTTATGCACCAAAGAAGACAACTCCTCATCAGATGAAGATGAAGTCAGTAAAAGTGAGACCGAAAGAGGTCTATTCATGGAAATAGAAGATTCTGATAAAGAAGACACCGAAGAAGAATATGAAGAGGCAAAAGTTGACTACCGAGAAGAATTGTTGAGTGTTATAGAAGTTATAATAAGAGAAAAGAAGAAAAACAAGAAGCTCCAAGCAGAACTAGAAAAGAAAGAAGACACTCAAGAACTAGAGCAGATAATCACGGAATTGAAGGTTTAAATATAAAAAGATAAAATAATTGAAGAATCGCTCAAAGAACAATTAGAATAAAGAGACAAGATCATTGGAAATTTGGAAGAAGATATTGTCACATTGAGAAAGGATTTTCAAAAACAAAATATGCAGAACAACCCAAAGTTTTGGATGACATTATGGACAGTCAAAGGCCCAATAGGCCTAATCATGAAAATTCCATACTTGGATGCAATCAGAGAAAAAATGGATCAAGATCCAAAACGAAAGATCAAGAAAAATATCCAAAAACCTATGCAGGAACAATCAGAGGGGATATGAAGTTCTACAAGGAAGATCATAGGGACACTCCTCCACCGAGAAGATTTATATTTCAGAATCAATGACAGTCAGAAACAAACAGGCCTCAAGAAGAAGAAGGATTCATAAGATAAACTCCTATAAGAAGATATTCAACTCCCAGGTATAAAACTATCTTTTTTGGTTTATGTTATGCATGCAATAATTTTGGACATAAAGTTGTAAATTGCAGGGCTAATAGCAGGAACATAAACAACTTTGAAAGTCATACACAAAATGGTTATCCGAGAAGGCTTAGTGAAACACAAAGAAGAAGCTACAACATGTTTGAATCATTAAGCACTAAAGTGGAATTCTATAACTGCAAAAACTTTGGACACATGGCCAAAGATTGTAGAATGATAGTCCCTCCTAGAGAATCACAATAGAATAACAACAATCACATATAGGAACCTCGAAAGAGAGCATGGATAAGAAAGCATAATCGATATAGCAATGAAGAATGCACACTCTCTCTACAAGCTAAGCATAAGAAACGTGGTTGGTATGTTGACAGTGGATGTTAAAAACACATGGAAGGTGATGAAGACATGTTTCTTACATTAATAAAGGAAAGAGATGGATCAACCTCTTTTGGAAATGATGACTCAACTAGAATTGTTGGAAAAGGCACGGTCAGAATTTGAAACAAGAATACTAAGGTAGAAAATGTTCTACTTGTGGAAGATATGAAACATAATATTCTAAGTGTAAGTCAAATGTGTGACCAATGTCATAAGCTTACATTCGATTCTCGAAGTGCAACATAAGAAAAGTAGGTTCAGGAAAATTGATTGCAACAACTACAAGAAATTCAAGCAACATATATTTATTAAGTGAAATTGGAAATGAAAGTGATGTCTAGGAAAGGAAGATGAATGTTGGCTATGGAACAGAAGAATGGGTCACATAAAATTTGATAGCCACGTTAAAGTCAAAAAAAAGGAAGAAGTCAGATAAATTCCCCAGATCATGAAACCAACCAACACATTATGCAAGCATTGTCAACAAGAAAAGCAAACAAAGACTAGGTTCAAATCAAAGGAATACTCACTGACAAGACCACTAGCAATTATGCATACTTATCTAGTTGGACCAACTAGAACAAAGAGTTTAAAAGGTGAGAAATGATATATGTTATTAGTTGATGATTATACAAGAATGAATGGAGTTTTCTTTTTCAGGAATAAGCCAGAAGCATTTGCAAACTTCAAGGTTTACAAGGAAATGGTTGAAAATGAAATGGATTCAAAAATAAAATGTTTGAGATTTGATAATGGAGGAGAGTTTACTTCAAAGGAATTTAAGGATTTATGCAACAAGCATGTAATAAAAAGGTAATTCTCCATTGCTAGGACACCTCAATAGAATGGAGTTGTTGAAAGAAAGAACATGACAGTACAAGAAATGGCTCGAACAATGTTAATGGATTGTAAATTGAAAAATGTTTTTTCGACACATGTAGTGCATACAATAGTTCACATTCAAAATAGAGTAATGCTCAGAAACAACACTGAAAAAAATCTCTATGAGCTATGGAGAAGAAGACCAGCAAACGTGAATCACTTCAAAGTGTTTGGAAGCAAATGCTACATCAAAAGAGAATATGACAGAATGGGAAAGTTTGACTCTTGTGTGGAAAAATGCATACTTATTGGTTACTCAAGTACAAGGAAAGCATACAAGTGTTACAATCTGAGGTTGAACAAATTTGTATAAAGAATCAATGTAACAGTTGATGAAACAAGTGGATGAAAGTTAAAGGAATAAGAAAATGAATCAGTGGAACAGGTTTACGAAGAAAAAGCAAATGATGAAGAAGAAGTAGAGGGGGAATATGAATAAGATCGTATAGAAGTAGAAGAAAACGTTTAGAAAGTGCCTCCAAAGACACCTAGCAAATGAGTACAAAAGAATCATCCTTCTGATCAGATTATCAGAAACACAGATGCAGGATTTGAGACTAGAAGAAGAATTCATTCACTAGAACAACTACATGTAGCACTCTTATCTACGATTGAACCAAATAGTTTTGAAGAGGCCAACAAGGATGAATTCTAGAAAAAGGCCATGAATGAAGAATTGGATCAAATAAAGAAGAATGACACTTGAGAATTGGTTCCAAGACTAAGGTACAAGATTGTGATTGGCACAAAGTGGGTTTTCAGAAATAAATTGAATGAATGTGGACAGGTTACAAGGAACAAAGCAAGATTGGTATGCAAAGGATACACACACGTTGAAGGGATAAAATTTGAAGAGACGTTTTCCCCAGTTTCCAAAATGGAAGCAATCTGATTTATCTTAGCTTATGCATACTCCAAGAATATTAAATCATATTAGATGGATGTGAAGTCAACCTTTCTGAATGGGGAACTTGAAGAAGAAGTATACATTGAACAACCAGAAGGATTTCAGATGTCAGAGAATGTAGATTATGTGTGCAGGTTGAAGAAGGCCTTGTGTGGTCTAAAACAGGCTCCTAGAGCATGGTACTCTAGACTGGATAAATCTCTACAACAGGAAGGGTTCAGAAAAGGAAGTGCATACAACAACCTCTACATCAAGGTAACTCAAGATAGTATTTTATTAATTAATTTTATGTTGATGATATTATTTTTGGAAGTGATGATGACAGGTTAAGCCATAAATTTGCAAAGGATATGTAGAATGAGTTTGAAGTGTCATTACTTGGAGAACTATCCTTCTTTATAGGTATTCAGATATGTCAAATCAACCAAGGAATTTTTATTTCTCAAGCTAAGTATATCAGAGAAATGTCAAAAAGGTCCGGAATGGAATATTGCAAACTAGTTAACACTCCCATGCAAACCAATTACAAGTTGAACAAAGATGATGATTCAAAGTCTATAGACTAGAGGAAATAAAGGTCAATGATTGGTATCTTAATATATGTGACAACATCCAGAGAATATGTAATGCATGAAGTTGGATAGGTGGCACGATTTCAAGCAACACCAAAGGAATCACATGTCTTAGTAGTGAAGATGATATTCATATATCTCAAGGGAACAAAAGATTTTGGATTATGGTATCCAAAAGGAAATGATCTATAATTTATTGCCTACATAGATGAAGATTGGGTAGGTTGCATTGATGACTGATGAAGCACCGGTGGAGGAGCGTGCTACTTGGGTGAGTGATTTTTATCTTGGCTAAGCAAGAAACAATAATCAATATAATTATCTACATCTGAAGTAGAGTATATTGCAGTAGAAACATGTTGTACATATGTTCTAAAGATGAAACAAACTCTGACAGATATACAGGTTGAGTATAATGAGCCTGTTCCAATCTATTGTGATAATACAAGTGCCATCAGTATCTCAAAGAACCCAGTGATGCACTCCAAGATGAAGAACATTACAATCAAGTATCACTTTCTATAGAAACAGGTTGTAGAGAAGAAAATCAGAGTTGAATATGTGGGAACAAAAGAACAAGTGGAAGATATCTTTACAAAACTGCTTCCAAGGGAAGCCTTTGAGTATCTTCGCCAAAGGCTTGGAGTAACTTCTACTCCAAAATGAATTATTTTGAATGCTTATCTTATATGTCTTATATTTACATGAGGAAGCACCATAAATAGGACAATTCAGGTTGGGGGAGCAATTTCAAGAAGATTTCAGTCAGGGGGAGTATCCCCAAGGACAATTCAATTAGGGAGAGCAACCCCAGATGGAAAGTTACCTTTGCCATTGATGTCAAAGGGGGAGAGATTTATCAGATGCAGTATAGAGAGTTAGATGCTTAAAGAGAGAGAACACAGGCGTGGTTCTAGGGGAGCGATGGTCACAGGGATAACATGAGCGATATGAATTCAGTATTGCATCAGAGTGTTTCCATCAATGCCAAAGGGGGATATTGTAGATTAATTAGGTTGGTTTTCATTAATGTCAACCCTTGAAGAAAGTTCTGTAGAAAATTCTGGTAGCCCCAATAGTATGATTAAGGGATTTCATTTTCATTGATTTATAAAGGCATGAAGTTCAATGAATTTATAGGTAAGACTATTATATATGGATAGTATATGTCATGCCATTTCTGGTGATATGTGGAACATCACATAACTCCTCATGGTTAGAGAATTATGGCCATATGAAGTTGGAGAACCCTCATGATTTATCTAGAAGCCTCTAGGAGGTCAAATAAGTCAAATTATTCTAGAAGCTCCTAGAAGAAGTTGACCAATCAAAGTGGTTAGTCATGGGTTATGTGGTTTCAACAAGAAAACAATAAAAAATAAATTAGTTGCAACTAGAATTGGAGAGTTTACTATTTTTGGATAAAGTGGTTAAGTGGACAAAGTGGCTAAGTGGACAAAGTTGGTTAAGTGTACAAAGTGGTTAAGTGGAAAAAGTGGCTAAGTGGACAAATTTAGTTAAGTGGAGAAAGTGGCTAAGTGGACAAAGTGGTTAAGTGGATACTTCTAGAGGAAACTACTTGGAGAGTATAAATAAGAGAGCAAGGGTCTCCCATTAGTATCCATTGAGCATATTGAATATCTAAAAGTGACTAAGGTAACCAAAGGATATATAAGATGAATTTCAGAGGGAAGGTTAAGTAAAGAAGGCTGAAATTCAAGGGAGGATAAAGTCTTTTGATGATGCTTTCTAAGGTTTGTTATTTACAGGTCATCTCACCATTTTCGCAATAACTTTTTTTCTAGAATGATTCAGATAGTGAAATATGGATGCTGTTGAGGAAACATATCCAAGTAACCGTGATAAAAATTTCAACTCATGGGTCATTTTATTGTTGGATTTACACTCCGTGGAAAATAGGGATTTTGGCTAGTCCTGAAACTGGTCTAAAACAAGTGTTTTGGGTAAAAACATCATAACTTTTTCATAACAGATCAAAATTCAGTAAAACAAAATGTATTGGTTAGAATACAGTCTATAGTATTATGTGTACCATTTTTAGATCCATAGAAAAAACATTATGTGCAGGGCATGCTCTACAAGTGTGCTCTCTAGAATAATCCAAAATTCAATAAGGTATGTCATTTTTGCTATAAATCCTTTTCTGGGAGGTTCCAAGCAATGAAACCTAGAGGAATTGCAGACAAGACATTGAAGAACATTGTGTACTATTTTCAAATCTTTATTCATTATAGGTGCATATTTATTATTATTGCAAGTTATGGTTGTTGACTAATACAAAATTATTCATGTGAGACTAAAGTAAAGTTTGATGAAAATGATAGTCTCTTGTTGTTAAATTTAAGGAAAGTTTGCAGGTATGTGATCATATACACCAGGTCTGTTATAGAGTTACAAATCAGATTTGGATGATTAAATTGATGAGAGTTTTTGGTTGAGGTATGTTGTTGAAATTATTGGTACAGATAGAGGTTGTATAACAGTGAGGTTCTAGCACATGGTTTGAGGTACAGACTTGTGGTATAGTGTTTGAGGTATATGCGATCAGATCATATTGGTTGATGAGTATATAGTGACAAATTTGATAGAACAGGTTGTGACTATGACATATTTAGTTTCTACATTTGGTACTTATATTTCAGGGTGGTTGGATGGAGAAAGAATAAGTGGTTGTATCATCTAGAATATAGGGGGTTGTCTTAAAGAGGTGGATTTGTTGAATTCCCTCGGGTTGTAGCTTGAAAATAGAGAGTTCAAGGTCTCCTTCCAGTTACAGCTGAAAACAAAGGAAGTTGGTGCTAATGAATGTAATTCTTAAAGACAAAATAAGATAAACCATTCCATTGTTTTCTCGCATTGAGTTTCCACATAAAAATGTGGTGTCTTGTGTATGTGTATGATTTCTCATTTTTTTTCATTGTTTATTTACTCTACTTGATTATTCAATGATAATGCTATATTGACCATAAATATAAATAACACTTGCATAATGTGGTTAAGGATAAAATCTCTATTATTGATTCACCTAGGTAAATCCAACAAAAACCTCCACAAGGTGCTCTACATTATTTCTAAACATGCCTATATCATGGAATCAAGCTCTACAAACATTTTATTAGAATCTCAATGGGGGTTACAGGTCCATATGACAAAAATTCCCCTTGAAGTTTCTCTAAATTAGAATAAAAATGCACGAGGACACATTTAAAAAAAATCAAATCAACAACCCATAAGATCTTACCCATATCATGAATTTTCAAGATCAACCTGAAATAAAAACATGCAAATTCCTTCCTCGAATTTCTTAGCATGAACCTGCAAACTATTTTTTAAGGATACACAAGTATTACCCATATTCATCCAACATATAGATAAATAAAGGGTTATCAAAAGCATATTCATATATTTTCATAGAATTGAAATAAATATCATGCACTCAAAGGTTTTAACCAATGCAATTGCACCATATTACTTCTATGCTTTAATGTAGCATACTCAACCTCCACTTTACCATTATTGAGGTGATGGGGTAGGCAAAACAACTACAAATTTCTCTACTATCATTCTTTGGCATCCCAAGATGTCTTTCCCTGGCCATCTAGCACTACCCGTGAATTTATTTTTCCTCATAGACATTCTATGAGGCTGAATTTAACTCCAAATAGCAATAAGTGACGTAATCAATATGAAAACATAAAATAGTAGCATAAATAACCATGCATAATTCAAATTCTTTCATTTCCCATTAAATTTAATGCATTAGTAAAACAAAAAATCATTCTAAAAGAAAATTGTTGGATCATGTTGTCGTGTTGCCAATGGTTTTGATTGATTGATACCATTGATTGATGTCAAGTGATTGATTGATGTCAAAGGATTGATTGATTGATGATTTATGTAATATAATATCTTATTATCCTTGATGAGGGAAATGCATAGATGAAGATGGATCAATGAGTTGTACATGGATACATGATGAAGATGGATGATGTGGTTCCATTGGTATATGATGCATTGTTGGAAAAATGTATAGATGATCCTTATTATGCTTATCATGATTGATAAGGTGTACAAATGGATGAACTCAAAGTGGTCTCCTTATGGTGTAGTTTTAAGCATGTCCCTCATGGGAAGATGTTTTACAGTTGAGTTATCCTAGAAGAATGGATTTGGAGTACCAATAGCATGAGGAATAATAGAGATGAACTGTCGGAAATTTTGGTGAAATTATCCTAGATGGCTAGTGCTTGTCGTGCCATTTCTAGTGGTATGTGGAATGTCTGCTTTCCCTCACGAAGAGTTTGAGGAGTTATGGCTATACGAAGATGAAGGACCCTCACATGAAGACTGGAAGAGCCCACAAAGTTAAAGAAGTCAAAAGTGACCTAAAAAGAAGAAATGGGTTAATATTATTTATTAAAGGTGGATTATTTTAAATAATCAAAGTGACAAAAATCAAGAAATGATAAAGTAAGGTGACAAAATCAAGAAGGAATATTTATGGAAAGTGGTTAACCCTAAAAATAAGGAAAATAGGTTAAAGAGAGTGACCTAGAAATGGGTTAATAATATTATTTATTCAAGGTGGATTGTTTAAATAATCAAGAGAAGTGATAAAATCAAAGAAATGATAAAGTAGAAGACAAAATCAAGAGGAATATTTATGGAAAGTGGTTATAAGTGGTTTAACCCTAAAATAAAGAAATAGGTTAAGTGACCTAGAAATGGGTTAATATTATTTAAATGATAAATTAAAGTGACAATTCAAGGTGGATTGTTTAAAATAATCAAGAGAAGTGACAAAATCAAGAAATGATAAAGTAAGATGACAACATCAAGAAGGAATATTTAAGTGTTAAAGTATTGGAGAACTTTTCTATTTATGGAAAGTGGTTGACTAAAATAAAAGGAAAATATAGGTTAAGTGACCTAGAAATGGGTTAAGTGACCTAAAAATGGGTTAAATTGACCTAAGGATGAAAGTATAAATAAGATAGCAATGGTCTCTTTATGGAGTCATCCTTTTGTGGATCAATGGAGGCTTCTTGTGGGAATATATTTTTGGAGTATTGATGGAAAGCTTCTTGTGAAAGTGTGAGAATTTTTGTTGTGGAACACTTGGGGATATTGAATATCTATATAGGTGACTGAAATAACCAAATGATATCTAATCCAAAATTATGAAGAAAGTGAAGAAAAGAGGCCGAAGAAGTACAGGAAGGATAAATTATTTTGATGGTGCTTTCTAAGGTATGTTATTTACGAGGTCATCCTCTACCATTTCGCTATAAATTCTTTAATGATTAAGATCCTAAAATTGCTATGAAAGTGAGAAAACACTTGTAAGTATCTTTGGTTAAAATTCAACTTGTGGGTCGTTGTAGTTTGGGAGTTACACTCTAGGAAAATAGAGATTACGTGACTAGATCCACGAAACTAGTCAAAAGGTGTTTTGGGTAAAAAGCGTCATAACTTCTTCATAACAGATCCAAATTCAATGAGACAAATTGTGTTGGTTATATTGTAGTCTATAGTATTATTTATTAGTTTCATATCTATTCATCAAATGGCCAATGCGGGTCACGCTCTGATATGTAACTCTCTAGAATAAGTCAGGTTTCAATAAGGTATGCCATTTTACTATAACTCCTTTGAGAGAGGGTTACAAGTAGTGACACTTGGAGAGAAATTTCATAAAACAAATTGAAAAAACATTGTGTATTGGTTTCAGATCTTTATTCAATACAAATAAAAGTTATGATTATTTCAAGTTAGGTTGTTGACTAATCCAAAACTAACACTCCGTGGAAAATAGGGTCTGTGACTAGTCCTGAAACTAGTCAAAATCAGGTGTTTCGGGTAAAAACGTCATAACTTCTTCATAACAGATCCAAATTCAATGAGACAAATTGTGTTGGTTATATTATTGTCTATAGTATTATTTTTAATAGTTTCATATCTATTCATCAAATATTTTGTGCGGGTCACGCTCTACAATGTCGCTCTCTAGAATAAGCCAGAATTCAACAAGGTATGCCATTTTTGCTATAACTCCTTTTCTGAGAGGTTACAAGTAGTGACACTTGGAGAAATTTCATAAAACAAATTGAAGAACATTGTATGTCAGTTTCAGATCTTTATTCAATACAAATAAAAAGTTATGATTATTTCAAGTTAGGGTTGTTGACTAATCCAAAACTAGTCATGGTTGAGACAAGCAGTTGATGAGTTGGCACATACATGAGGTGTATAGCTGATGATGTTGGTACATATTTATGAGTAATTTTTGATGAGTATTTGACACATTATTGGTATATACTTGGTACATGGTTGGATGCACTTGTTTATGGTACAGGTTGATTACAAGCTGTTTGGCACAGGTTGGTACATGGTTGATGCTCTTGTTTATGGTACAGATTGATATCTGTTGAGGATTGTTG
>SNQJ01S0140733.1:0-20214 GCA_010110895.2 Picea sitchensis
AAATGCAAGTGGGTATGCCATGGGAGCAGTTTTGATGCAAGGAGGAAGGCATATATGTTATCATTCTGAAATATTTCATGGGGAATTTATCAACTACCCTACCTATGATGAGGAACGTTATGCCATGGTTCAAGTTGTCAAGAAGTGGAAGAACTATCTAATGGGAAAGGAGACTATCATCCACATAGATAACCAGCCGCTACAATATTTGCAAGCCCGTAGTAAGCTACAATAAACCAGACATTACAAGAGGATGGGTTTTTTTTATAAAAATTACATCTAGTCATCAAGTATAAGAAGGGAAACACAAACAGGTCGGTATCCATGCTTTCAAGGCCACCCACATCAAAGATTACAAATTTTGGAATTCTAATGCGCATGGATCCTTTTACCCATGATGCATACAAAAAGGCATACACAAAATATGAGGACTTCAAGGAGGCGCTTCAGTAGCTACAAGGCTAAATTCATATAAAATAAGGTGACATTAAGAATGACTATCATTTCCAGGATGGGTTACTCTGCAAGCTCGACAAGCTCTGTGTCCCTAAAGGTGAATAATTGTAGCTTATTAAAGAGGCTCGCACCTTGGAGTTGGGAAGACAGTTTCCAACTCACAGAGGTATGTGTATTGGCCTAGAATGCAAGAAGTGTAGCATGGTATATTAGAGGATGTATACTCTTTTGTACCAGCAAGCCCAGTAACAGGAAGCAAGGTCTATACCATCCCTTATATGTGACCACTCGACCTTGGAAAATCATTTACATGGATTTTGTGGGAGGTTTACCAACAACCAGGAAGGGCCATGACTATTTATTTGTGGTAGTTGACAGGTCCAGCAAGATTTTCATTATCGTGCCTTGTAAAAATACCATCAAAGAACAAGAAGCAACAAACATGTTCTTTGAATAAGTGTGGGTTCACTTTGGGATACCAAGGAACATCATCTCAAACAAGGATAATAAAAAAATTGAATACATTTTGGACTACATTGTGGGAGAATATGGATACTCAGTTGAATATATCTAAAATATTCCATCCACACAAATATGGGAAAACAAAAGTAGTCAATGGGACTTTGGTGTATCTTTTGAGGGGTTACAATTAGAATCATCTAAAGACTTGAGATGGAAATATGATCTACATACAACACTCTTATAATAGAGTAGTCCACACCTCTATTGGTAAGTCACCTTTTGAAACTTGCTTTGGATATTTTCCATCTTCACCCATGGATGATGTATATGGAAAGCAAGGAGGAGTGAGGGAGGACATCACAAGAGATGCATTGAGAGTAGAATTTTTTTATGAGAAGATTAGGCATATCCATTTGCAAGTACATGAGATGTTGAAGAAGTCACAATAAAAATACAAGGCTAGACATAATCAACACATAATTGAGAAGTCATTCAAAGTGGGAGACAAAGTTTGGTTATTATTGAATAATGAAATACTACAAGGTCCTAGTAAGAATATCAAGGCTTTGTGGTATGGACCTTTAGAGATATTGGATAAGGTGAGAGATAATTCCTACAAACTTATTCTACACCCATACATGCACATTTACTCAGTAGTGAATGTGGAGAATCTGAAACTCTATGAGCCTTCCATGTTAGATCAGGAGGAGGAGCATGCCCTACATTCCATATAGGACTTAGCACCATATGCTCAGGCATATTTGTCATAGGACACATATTTGTAGAAGAGGACCAAAACTACAAGAAAGGAGCAACATGACCTTTGGAAGATTAGGTTGAAAGGACAACTTCCAAGAAAAGAAAAGTGGTACTCTAGGGAGAAGGTAGAGGAAAATTTTCCTCACCTTATTCAGTAAATATTTTGGAGACCAAAAGCCTCCCTAAATTGGGAGGTATGATTCATATTGGGTCATTATATTATTTTTCATCTACTCAATTCTTTAAGAGTGGAAACAACTGAAGGAATCAACTTGCAGGGTCATTTTAATGGCAGGTCCCAATTTAGAAATTTGGGGTTTGAAACCTTCTAGAACCATTTTGAGGCATCAAACAAAATTTTGGGGGGTTAGCTAAGACCCATTTATTCTATTCTATATATTGATTCCTTTCCAACGGTTCAAAAATCACGTCAATCAAAGCTCGTATGCAAAAGTTATGCCTCCCACAAGTTGACTTACCATGTTGACCACCATGGTACGAGTGGATGCCACGTCAACCCCCATTACTCACGCATATGGGGCTATCCACATATGTACTTTCAAGAATATTCTAGAAGATCCAAAACCTTATCATAATGGAGGTTGATGAAGTCAAAACCGTACCCTTAGATTGCTATTGGGCGATGTTAAATAATGGGCTACTAGGAGGAGAAGGGGTTACATTATTTAGCATTGTATTTGTTCCATAGTTGAGAAAATAACCTAGGATTAGTATTTGGAGAGAATAATAGAGGAGAGATTTTGTAGCATCCATACAACCACAATGTCAAAGGAAACTCCATAGAGAGTGTCTCTTTCTCTGTACTTTCATTTGAAAAAAAGAGACCAGAGAAACCTCACCTTCTAACTAGGTTTTCTCCTATATTGGGTTTCCAAGGTTATATCTTGTGTTAATTTGTGGATGGTGTGTGAGTATTTATTTATGTTCTCTATTTTTTTCATTTCAACTATTTCATGCATTTTAATTAGAAAACCATTAATTAAAGAATCTGAGATCTAAAGGAAATCAATCTTCACGGTAAAGATTTTGGTATTTTATTAGATCTGTTGTGTTGAACTATCCAGTAGAATATCTATGTTAGTTTACATATCATGTAATAAAAAAGTGCACCCTCATCGACCGGGCATAATTTGGGATCTAAAATGGGGGGTTTAGTTGTTCGTGAGATGCCTAAATTGGAGTAATTCTATTCAACGTGCACCAAAGAGAAATAATTTCATAAGGGAGGAGGAAGTCAATTGATCAACAACATCAATATATGTTGGAAGAAGAATCAAATAAAAGATATGCACGTTGAATGTAATATCATAAAACATCGATTGTCATTCAAAATATTGAAAGGGATAAGAGACAAAGGAGAAGAGAGGAGATGCATGATGTGAGATATCCTTGGAAGTCGAATAGAAAAGAACCTTGAGAACGACAAATCACTGGAGCACTAGAATTCTCTGAGATTGGCATTGACCAACCAGATACAGGAGGATTATCCCCAATGGTTCCTATGAGGAGTGTAATCTTGAAATTGTAATCTTGAAAGCATGGTTGTGGATGATGCAGGACTCACATTGCATCGATATCCGATTATTGAAGAAGCAAGCCCCCACATATCATGAGAATTCCTCGATCAAAGGTTAGATATTGACCCTAATCTCTCTTTAGTGTGGTATCAAAAGGACGATCAAGTAAATTTGAGATATATATTATTGACCGATATTCCCGAGATAGATCAAAGTTGGGCAGGAAATGAAGGAGATGAAAATATACTCCTTCATATAAAGGATCTCACGGATGCACCCCCCTGCTGAATTTGTTAATTGAAGGAGAATATACACAATTGTTTGATAGTCATGACAAACCAATGTGTCCTAAAGAGAAATGATTCGTTGAATATATAGACAAAGAGTGCCAGACAAAAGAAATAAACCCAAATAAAGAAGTAGTTGAGGTAGAGAAATTGACCAAAGTCATATTGAAAGAAATTAATTCATCGATTGACCTAGTCGAGTCGACCACAACATAATCGATCATTCCGAACAAAACATAACTAACAATCTAATATTTGCTTCCAGTCAATCGACAAACGTATACACCTCCAAATATTCCAAAGTCTAGACCTATGATTCTAGATAAAAATGGGTCACGGTCACATCCCCCTTTATGAAGGTGATGAGGATCCTAAAATACATTGGTTCATATGTGAAAAAATTTTGGAGGCACTAGATGTTACATATGAAGACAAGAAGATGACCCAATTTGGGGGAACCTTGAGAAAAAGAGCCTTAACATGATACATGAATTTTACTGAAAATCAACAAAGAACATTTTAGAAAAGCAGGATCGTAAAGCAATAAAATAAAAAAAATACGAAAATAAAACACATAAGATACACAATACAATAGAGACACATATATACATGGTTCACCCAATGAGGGCTACGTCCACCAGAGAAATTTCCTGGTCCTTCCTTTATTATTATCCAACAAATGAAGGGATACAACATACAACACATTCGGTGTAACTTCCTCTTCTTTCTCTCACAGTATCCTCTCTTAGAATACAATATTCACTCTAATACACCCACAATCGCAATACAATTCCTCATAAAAGAGGGTTTCCTTCTAGGGAAAAAAATCCTAACATAATTTCTACCATCAGATCTGTGACCTTATAATGAACGGTCCAGATTGACTACGGAATTACAATATTTGAATTGCATAAAAAAAAATCCGGCCCCCTCAAGGTCGGGGGGAAAGAATTGTGTATCCTACAATCTCTTTGACCTGCATATGAATTCGGAAGACAATCAGGCTCCAAAACCAACAATCTCTCACTTGGAGACTGTTCACAACAACTCCACTATTGTTGTACCTACTGGACTATGATCCACCTTGGACCTGGAAAATTTCTCATCTTGACCTTCATGCTTGAAGACCAACTAAAACTGAGCAGGAACTCAGTTTCTCCATGGTTACTACCTTTGTTAGCATGTTTGCAAGATTCTAGCTAGTATGTATCTTTTCCAAATTCAATTGTCCATCTTCCAAAATGGACCGTATGAAATGGTACCTGAGTTGTATATGCTTAGTCTTATAATGGAAGGTTGAGTTCTTTGCAAGATGCATGGCACTCTGGTTGTCATGGTACAAGATGTTATTCTCATGTTGCTTTCCCAATTCCTCCATAAACCTATGCAACCAAATCATCTCTTTACTAGCCTTTGTAGCAGCAACATACTCTGCTTCCATTGTTGAAAGTGCAACAAACTTTTATAGTTTCAAAATCCAACTTATGTTGTTCCACTTACAGTAAAAATATATCATGTAGTTCTCCTCCTGCTATCTTTATCACCTACCATATTTGAATCAGCATATCCCTGTAGAACAATGTCTGAACCTCCAAAACATAATGCATGAGTACCGGTACCTCTCAAATACATGAGAATCCATTTTACTGCCTCCCATTGTTCTTTCCCTATATTTTTCATATACATTCTCACAACTCCCACTGCATGTGCAATATATGGTCTTGTGCACACCATTGCATACATCAGTGATCAGGGGATCAAATTTTGCTCAAAAATTCAAAGTGATCGGAATCGCTTCAAACTGGACGAGAGCGTAGGCCTCATCATTGTGAACCCAACGCAACTCGTTTGGGTTCAAACGGATGTTGGGAGCGAGAGATATCGCGTTCTGTTCAAAATGGCAAACAGACAAAAAAGGGATGTTGATTGTACAAGTCTGTACAGTCCGTACGGACGATGACATGGCAGACCGTACGCTGATGTGGCAGACATTTATTGGACAGATGGCATATGATGTGTTTTGGCAGTGAATGGGAATGCGACACGTGGCACAATCATAGGTCGCCACGTGTCACTTGTTTATTTGTTAAAACCTTTGCACTCAGCAGGAGTCGACCCTGTGACCTCCGGGGGCAGGGTAAAGCTTTGGGAAAGGCCGCCCAACCGGTGCGTCCATGCATGTTCCTTGTTATATATGTTCCACATATTATATTTAACATTGTTATAATGTGCATTTGGGCATGGGTCGGGCCGGGGCTAAGCCCCGACCCATGGTCATGTATTGTATTGTATGCGACCAGCGCTACGGTGGTTACCACCATAACCATAAATTATAACCGTTTGTTATTGCGTGCGGTTTGGCTTACCATGTGACCACTATACCAATGCGCGTGGGTTTGAAATATGGTTACGACGGTTGTTAAACATTATCCATGTTGTGTGTTGGCGCGCGGTCGTATGATTTCCATGTGCCCACGGGCCTTGGTAGTTAGGGCCAGTGCATAAACGGTTCGACAGTTTGGATCAGTGGTGCGGTTGCGCCCGGTTCCAGGTTTTCACACTTTAAATTACGTGTGTTCTAGGTTGAGCCAGAGGAGGTGCATTTTGTAGATGCAGAGACAACAAACTTGAAGGGGAGACTTCAAGGAAGCCTATCTTCTTCATTTTTTGGCCAAACGAGGTGCTGAAAAAGCCCAGATAGGGGTTTTTGGACGTTCTGAAGCCATTGAAGCGGTCTATTGGTCATTTTGAGCATTTTAAAGCACATTTTTTTAGCACTTTGAGAAAATAATACAAATGATCCATTGGAAGCTGGACCAGGAGATGTAGCCCAAGAGAGGGGTGAACTCCTTTATCATTTGTTGTGTTATGTGTTTTCTATTCATTGATTATGTTGTTGTTTATATGAATCTTGAATGAGTAAATCCTATTAATGATGTGTTGCAAATTTGATCCATTTGCTTTTAACACATAAAATTTAACTTGCAAATCTTTTCAAGAATACAAGTCTTCTTCATTTTTAGATCAATCAGGTTTCCAATTGCTGATGAATAAGGGATCCTGGACATGCATTCTATCTGCTCGTGTATCTTGGGACACATTTCCTTTTTTAATTTGAAATGGTTGGCAGGTGTACTAATTGGTTTTGCATTCAGCATTCTAAACCTCTCCAACACCTTCTCTATGTACTCACCCTGAGACAATGTCAATTTGTGATTTTTTTTGTCTCTTGTTATTCCAATACAAAGGATTTTCTTTGTAGCACCCAAATCCTTCATCGCAAATGAAATAGCTAATTTCTTCTTGAGCACATTTATATCCTACATGTTAGACCTTGAAACAAGCATGTCATCTACATACAATAGCAATATAATATAGCTTCCATTTTATAACCTCTTAAAATAAACACAATGATCAGAATGACATCTACTATAACCTTGTTCTGTGATAAACCTATAAAATGTCAAATACCACTACCTTGGAGCTTTATTTAGGCCATACAAGCTCTTTGTCAACTTGCATACCAAATTCTCCTTCCCTTTGACCTCATACCCCTATGGCTATTGCATATAAATATCTTCATCCAAATCCCAATGGAGAAAAGTTGTTTTTACATATAACTGTTCAAAATGAAAAAAATTTATTGCCACAAGAATTAAAATGGTCCTAATCAAAGTCATTTTAACAACGAGAGAAAATATTTCATCAAAATCTATACCTTTCTTCTGTGTAAACCCCTTTACAACAAGTTTGTCCTTGTACTTCTTTTTTCCTCCATCTTCTTCCTTCAACTTGTAAACCCATTTATTTTGCAATGTTTTTTTTCCTGCAAGCAACTAAACCAAGTCCCAAGTCTATTTATTTACCAAGGAATCCATTTCCTCTTTCATTCCTTTCTCCCACTTATTTTTAGTGTCTGCTTGCATTTCTTCTTCATAACTTTCTAGTTCACCGGAATCAGTCAACAATAAACAATGCAATGAAGGAGAGTATTGTTCAAGGGGTCTACTTAACCTGGTAGATATTCTAACAACACTTGCAGGAGTTTGAGGTACCTATTGATCCTGTTGTCATACATTTTGATTTTCTTGTACCTTTGGAGTTTCATTTTCAGTGATATCATAAAGCATTATGTATTCTAGTTTTTATGTTTCATGTTTCTTTCCCTGCAATTAATATTTGTACATGACCTTCTCATTGATTATGACATCTCTAATCCTAATGATTTTGTGATTTTCATAATCCCATAAATGATAACCAAAATTATTAACAATGTATCCAATAAAGGTACATTTCTTGGATTTTTCTTCAATCTTTGTTCTATTTTCTTTATCAATATGGAAAAAATGTTTCACAACCGAAAGTCTTCATAAATGAATAGTTTACCATTTTACCTGTCCATGCCTCCTTTGTAATGCTACCATCCAAAGATCTTGAAGGTGCTTTGTTTATTAAGTAAACAACAATATCTACAACATCTTCCCAGAAATTTAAGGGTGACCTAGCATGCAATCTCATACTCCTTTCATGTTCCATGATTGTCCTGTTCATCCTTTCTGACACACCATTTTCTTGTGGTGTTCCTAGAAATAAATTCTCTCTATGAATCCCATGGTATGAACAATAATTATCAAACTCCTTGATGCAGTATTTACCTCCATTATCTGACCTAAGACACTTCAACCTTTTTCCTATCTCATTCTCAACCAAAGCTTTCCATTTCTTAAAAGTATCAAAAACATCAGTTTTTTGTCGAATACAATAAACCCAAGTTTTCCTAGTTGCATTATCAATAAAAGTAACATAATAACGAGAGTCATGAAGAGATGATACATGAGTTGGTCGCCATAAATTTGTATGCACAGCTCCAACTTCTTCCTCTTCTTTTTCTTCTGATCTAAGAAATCTGATTCTCTTCTATTTTTCCATAAACACAATGCCCGCAGAAGTCCAAATCAATTTGCTTAAGATGGAAACAAATTTCTTTTGTGAAGTATATGCATCCCCTTCTCCTCATGTGTCCTTTTGTGAAGTATATGCATCCCCTTCTCACTCATGTGTCCAAGCCTATGATTCCATAATGTTGTATCCACTCATGTAGAATCTAAAGAGATAGAAGAGTCAACATCAACAATACATAAATACAATGTACCTACCTTCTCTCCTTGTGTCGTTACTAGTGATCCTTTAGTGACCTTCCAGGACTTATCTGTAAATATAGATATACAACCTTCACTTTCCAACTTCCTTGTTGAAATTATATTTCTTCTCATATCTGGTATATGTCTCACTTCTTTCAGTAACCATTGGTTTCCATTCTTTTACTTTATTTTTACCTTACCCATTCCAAAAATTTGACATGGTTCATCATCACCTAGATAAACCTGACCAAAATCACCTTGAACGTAATCTTGAAAATAGTTCCTATGGGGTGTGGCATGAAATGAAGCCACTAAATATACTACCCAAGACTAAATAGGATTATCTAAAGAAAGAATCAAATCATCTTGTAACACATCACCTATTACATTTGCTTACTGATTTTTCTCTTGCTATCCATCTCTTTGTTTCTTTGGAGCTCTACATTCTTTCTTTAGATGTCCTTTCTTCCCACAATTCCAGCACTCTATCCTTCCCAGTTTGGATTTGGATCTGCCCTTCCTAGAATTCCCACGGTTCCCTAGACTCTTTCCTCTTTCCTTTTGTCTTCCTCTGTTCTCCACGGTCAACATATTACCTGATGTCTCAACTCTGATTTTCCATCGCATTTCCTCGCTAAGGATAACACCAATAACATCATCAAATTTCAAAATGTTTGAACCAGAGACAGAGTTACTTACATCCATGACCAAGTCGTTCCATATTTCTGGCAATGAGCACAATATTAGAAGAGGCCTAACCTCATCCTCAAAGGTCACTTTTACGTTACTTAGTTGATTGGTAACTGTATTAAATTCATTTAAATGATCTACAACAGACCCACCTTCTGACATCTTCATATTAAATAATCACTTCATTAGAAATACCTTGTTGGAGGCCAAGGTTTTTTCATATAGTCTATTCAGTTCCTTCATCAAATCCTCTGTTGTTTTTTCTTTCGAAATATTGAAAGCCGCTGACACTGCCAGGCACAATCATATTGTTACTAGTGCCTTTCTATCAAGAAACTCCCATTCTTCGTCTTTCATGGCCGTCAAATTCTTTTCTATTCCACTCAATGGTAGGAATAAATCCTTCTGATATAAATAATATTCCATTTTCATCTTCCATAACTGGTAGTTTTGGCTATTAAATTTCTCAACCCTAAACTTTCCATCTTCTGTCATTGCTCCCACTCAAACAAGGAACCCTCTTTTCCCGCAAGTTACCTTTCGCTCTGATAGAAGTTGTTCTAAAAACAGGATCCTAGAGAAATAAAATAAAACAAACGTGGAAATAAAACATAGAAGATGTGAAATACAATATAGACATAGTTATATGTGGTTCACCCAATGTGGGCTACGTCCACCAGAGAAATTTCCAAGTCCTTCCTTTATTATTATCCARCAAATGAAGGGATACAAATTACAACACATCCGTTGTAAATTCCTCTTCCTTCTCAGAATACAATATTCACTCTACTACACCCACAGACGTAATATAATTCCTCATAAAAGAGGGTTTCCTTCTAGGGAAAAAAAACCCTAACATAACTTCTATCGTCAGATATGTGACCTTATAGTTAATGGTCCAGGTTGACTAAGAAATTACAATATTTGAATTGCATAAAAAAAAATCGACACCCTCAAGACCGAGGGGCAAGAATTGTGTATCCTACAGTCTCTTTGACTTGCATATGAATTAGGAAGATAATCAAGCTCCACAACCAACATAACAAAAGTTGAAATTAAGGAAAATTTTCTATCCTTATTTAAAGCACAATACGTTAAGAATCTTTCTATGCAAAGACTTAAATAAATAAATCATACGTCAAGAGAGACCATTCAAGAATATGATAAGAGGTTTAAATATATTTTGAGCCAAATACCATGCATGATTGATGAGTAGTTTCTTGTTCAATGGTAAGTGTTGGGATTTCTACGGAAAATATGTGGTTCACTAAGGATGCACAATATTCAATCAAGTGAAGAAGCACTATAGAAGGATCAACATATTGAAACCGATGAATATTGGTCATCGACATCATCATCGACTGATAAGAAATTAGAGGAAAGAATAGAAATGATCCAACAATCTTTGAAAAATATGTCTATTCAGAGGAATGATCTATGGTGCACAAGTTTCCTAAATGAAGGGCACACAAAAGATAATTATAAATATCGTGATCCATTAGAAAGAGAACCAAAAGTCAGACAAGTCCAAGTTGAAGTATACTGTGAAATTTGTCAATCTCTGACAAATCACAATACTAGGCATTTCCCCCACAACCTGAAGAATGAAAAACCCAAATGGTGTGCCATTTGTGAGGAGGAATCCCACTTGACACAAGAATGTCAGCTAAATGGTCAAAACAAATCAAATTATCACACAATTTACCATATGCAGGTTGTCGAACAGACTATGGAGTAAGGTAACAAATAAGGATATCAGAGAAGAGGCAATGGTTACTAGGGACAAAGAGGAGTTTACCAAGGAAGAGGTGGCTTCAACGAAATATATGTAAGTGGAGGATGAGGTGGTCATTCTCAAAGAAGAACATATTACTTTAACTGCTAGAAGGAGGACCACATAAGCCTCGATTGTCCATTAAAAGAAATGACTGACCTCAAATTCTGTAATATGTGTGGAACAATAGATCACTTCTTATAATATTGTCCTATAATGTTATGAAAGGTGATGAAAAAATGAACTATAAACCTTCTTCTTAGTGTTCCAAAACATGAAGTCTTGAATTCAAAGAACTTACATGTCATCGCAAGATCAAGACCTAGACAATAAATGTATATGTGCAAAGAATCACTAGTTCGACCACTCAGAAAAAAAAGTACTTATCCCAGCCCCGAACATGAGGGACAAGTAATGAGGGAGGCATTGGACTTATTCAAGAGAAGTGAATATGAAAAAACCATAGCACATGGGAATCAACAACAAAATAAAACAATCATAAAATATGTTGTTTTAGAAGAGTTATTGCAGCTACTAAAAGAAAAACAGTCGGTTGGTCAACTGCTAGAACTTTTGAATATTTTAAAAGAGTACAAAGAGGATCAAAGATATTACAAAAAACTAAGGCAGTCATGTTAAGATAAACCTTATGTAACATCCCCAGCCACCCAGGTTGGGCCATGCTACTCCAAAAACACTCTGACATAGCTTTGATACCAATCTGTAACATCCCTAGCGTACTATTGAATAATGTTGTTCCAAAATACACTATGCATATTCTACTCTAAACACAATCCCGCACAGTATCACTTGAAGTAATATGCTCAGCTGAATCTTGAGTCATGCCACACAAATTATAACATCGAAAGCAACTTAAACAACTACGCACTAGTGTACTGATCACACAACACTATTCTGCGTGCAATCATCCTGATATCACACACCAAAACTATTCTCCTTGTGCATGCAGACTTCCTCCTACTGTGCGTAAGCAATTCCAAACATTGGTGCAAAAAGAGTATTCTATGCACGCATGTCCATTCGAACCTCTTCTTGAAGGATCATACCAAAAACATAATATTAACTTACAGGAAAACTATCAACATTTTTCAAACTCATGCACAACTACAAATACAGGTTATAAGCACCCTACTTACATGAGTAAGAAACCTAATATAGAGTAACAATAATTACTTATATGCATCAGCATACAAGAATTAACCCATGTCAAACGTAGATAGATAAGCACACAGTAAACGATACAAGAACATAAATAACACTTATATTTTATGGAAGTCACCAAATGCACGAAGAAATCAGACGTTCCCCCTCGCCATAGACTTTGTTGCTCATAATATTTCAACAACACATCACCCCGAAGATAGGTATTAACTCCACCAGGGAAAAATGGTTCCTAGTGACATCCTAAGGTCTGATACTCAACAGAATTGCTCAGTCCAAGGTGCCACTACTGCAACAATTTTACAGTCTCTCATTCCCAATGCACCTGTCACACCTAAGGAAGTGTGCCCCTTGTCTTCTCAACAGTCCCTTGGCTTCCCCTCTTCCCTTCCAAGGTTCCAGCAACAGGTTGAACATGAAGTTTCTAAGCCCTGCAACTAATGTCGAGTGCACCAAAGAACAATTCCCAGCAACACTCTCACCTAGAGAGTATCCTCACAGGCATGACAACCCGCCTCTTCAACCACAAATATCTCACCCAGAGAGACTGATCACAGGCCTGATAACCCACCTCTTCAACAACAAATCTCTCACTCGGAGAGATTTCTCACGGGCCTAACAACCCGCCTCTTCGATATACAAACTCTATTATAATATAGAAACCCCTTACAGGATTCTTTGTGCAGATAAGGTAATAATCACATTTTTCATAATGTTCAACCCCCTTCTGCTCAAGAGATCCTGAAACATGAAATCCCCATAATGAAATTCTCCCCGAATGAGTTCCCTTTTCTACATACCATAAAATGAATAACCAGCCCCCCAAAATACACTAAGGCCATAAATATATATTGCATGCCCTCAATTAGACACTTGTCACCTTCAGAAGTAGCTTAAGCCACTTGGTGACTCGTTCCCTCTCCTCGAGAACTTAGGATAAAAACATATTCATAACATACACTTTTCCAGAAATATTATTAAATATTCCCTAAGACTTAAGTCTCACCCCCCCTTTTACCTTTTCCAGTGGAGTCATCCCCCCTTCTCTTTTCGTCTGAGTCTGTTTGTACACATCTATGTAATATTATATTAATGACTGAGATTATATTTACATGGATATGCACAATAGCCTATTTGTGTCCCGGATCACCAACCCAATAGTCGAACAAGCTCTCTGGACTCAATACATATACAACCATATATATATAACTCAGCTTTGTGTGCACTCCCAGTTTATTCCCGTGCACTTACCCAAGTGCACACAACACTGTAAAATATGTTCACTTACCCAGGTGCACGCAACTCTATGAAATGTGAACACCCTGTATTTGATATAAATTCTTCATGCACTACTCAGGTGCGCACAACACCAAAACTTAGTGACAACAACTCACCAGCCTTTATGTGCATTTACACTTACAATTGATACCACGTCTCACCATACTATATGTACAATTACAAAGGTTCTGGATCAGGGACGTTACACCCCATGGTGATTATGACCCTCAAGTCGATTTGGAAATTGACAACTACCTCGTTAATTAAGTAGTTGACATTCGGTCTCAGGTCAACATCCTTTGATGGGAGACATGGATGAAACTAGGAAGACCTGGATTGGCATGAACAATGAATTATCTAAAGTTGGTGAATCAAAGGCTTTTAGATCCCATTGGAACCTTGAAGAATGCCAAGACAGTCATAATGGGAATTTAGACTTTGGTCGATTTCAAAGTCATCGACCTAGTCGAAGGCATCATCGCTTATCCAACACTAGTCAAACACCCTTGGGGTATAAATATGAAGGCAACTATCTATCTGGAGAGGGATAGAATCAATCTCAAGGGAAACAATAGAAAAATTGTGATACCTTTGGATCCAAATTAGAGAAATCCTTGGGTCGAAGCTTGGGATGAGCATGCAGAAGCTTAAATATTGTATCAGATCATGCAAGAAGATGAGGACAATGTAGAATCTAACACACTAGGATAAATGTTACACATTTCACCCTTGTTGATCAGCTACAATTCAGATACTGAGCTATATGAATGGAAAATGGAAAATTATGTGTTGAAGGATAGGGGGTGATGGTTGATTAAGACCATATCGATCCATAAGTTTTGATCATGTTTTTCAATCAAATCAGTACCTTTGGTATATGAAAAGAACATTAAGAAAACGTTGAACCTCATGCCTACTAATTTAAATTCGAGACCAGTGACTTTTTTGAGATTCAAGGAATGAAACTCTCTGTCGGCCCATGTCGAGGAAGTATCAAAAATAGTTGTAGATCATGGAAGGATGTGAAGCTTAGTGTAGCCTTTCACTGGTCAAGTAGCTTGTTAGTGGGAGACACACACTCCACAACTACAAACATGGAAAATTTCCACCACATACTTCGTGGAGTGATTCAGAGGTAAAAATATTTATGAAGCAGTCAACATTCCCAAGATCAAGCTAGGATTTGACCCTATAGCCCATATCCATCAATGTGAGAACAAATGGAAGAGGGTGGGCTATAGAGATGAACACATATACCCCCACTTGTTTCCAAATATGCTAGAGGACAAGCCATACAAATGGTATAAGATCTAGGAAGCACGTGGTGAAATATTTTCATGGAATTATCTCAAGGATAATTTTATCAAAGACATTGAATTTAGACTGGAAGAGGATCAATTATTTGAAGAAGTTCAATAATTGAAAGATTTTATTGAGAGACCAACTCCTAATGTAATTAAAAAAAGAGGTGAAGTGCAAGTCAACATGGAGTTGACTTCGAATTGTAACTTTGTGTCATGCCAAGAACAAGAAAACCAAGTAGCTCATTGACTTGATATGGAAAACATAAGTTTTTATGGAAAAAGACTCACCTTGGAGTATCTAAGCAAGTAAAAATTGTTCTAAGAATGTCCAAAGATGAAAACAAAGAAAATATAGAGAAACCGGATTTTCCACCTGTTTACAATGAAGTAAGAGAAGGGGAGCGGAAAATCAACAAATCAAAGGCCCCTGAGTGAATGGATGTAGAGTTGAAAGACAAGTAAGTCAAAATATCAAATGATGGTCGACCAAATATGGCTCATGTAGGTGAATATTGGTCGAAAAATCAGACTACAGAGATAATCGACCTACTCAAGGAATATCAAGATTTATTTTCCTGGGACTATAAAGATTTAAAGGGACTTGTAAAAAAAAGGGGGCAGATGAAAATCGACCTCATACTACAGGCTATAAGACAATTAAAAAACATCCATATAAATTGACACATAAATATAAACTCATTGTTCAAAAAGAGATTGAAGGGATTCTAGCTGTTGGAATCATCTATCTAATCGATAGATCAAAATGGGCCAGTCCCACGGTCGTCCAACTAAAGAAACATGACCCGAAGAAATTGAGAATATGTGTTGAATTCAAAGGACTTAACAAGATAACGGTGACATATTTTCTCCTAACACCATTTGCAGATGAAATAATCAATGATGTAGCAAGTCATCACTGTTAATTTTTAACCGATGGATTGTGAGGGTATAACCAAGTACCCATCGCAAAGGAGGATCAAGAAAACACGACTTTTGTATCAAAATTTGCTTCTTTTTCCTACAGAGTCATGACATTTGGACTAAAGAATGCACCAGCAGTGTTTTCAAGAATTGTGGTTACAACATTTCAAGAATACATCTATAATACAATGGTTGTATACTTTGATGATTTGACTATATACAACTTGCTCAAAGAATACATACAATGGCTGAGAATGATGTTGGAGAGGTGTCGTTAGATACAAATCTCCTTAAACATAAAAAAAGTGTATATTCACCACTCCCATTGGGATACTGTTAGGACATGTTGTGTGTAAGGATGGAATCAAGGTGATCCTTGACTTAAAACCCCCTGTAAATCAAAACCAAATTGAAATATTTTTGGGACATATTGGATATTATCGAAAATTTATCAGAAATTACTCCGAAATAACCTTCCCAATCAATGAACTTCTATGAAAGGAAGTTGAGTTCATATGGAGTCCAAAGTGTAACGAATATTTTGAATCGCTAAAAATAAAATTGGTGGAGGTGCATATACTAATATTTCTTGAATTTTCGAAACAATTGCATGTGCATGTTGATGCATTGAATTTAGTAGTTGGAGCAGTACTTTCCCGGCCAGGTGATGACACATTCGACCACCCTAACGCATATTCCAGTTGGAAGTTGAAAAAAGTTGAATGCAACTACTTGACTACAGAGAGAGAAGTCTTAGCAATGATATTTTTTCTCCAGAAATTTTGTCATTATTTGTTAGCAAATCCCTTCACATTATTCACAGACAACCAAAATATTAATTATTTAGTAAATAATCTCATTCATCATGGGATAATTTGTATATGGTTGTTACTATTTCAAGAGTTTGAGTTTGAAATCATAGTCCGACCAAGAAAAAATAATGTAGGACCTAACCGTCTTTCCTAACTCGAAACTAGTGAAGAACCAACAAGAATTGAAGATGAGCTTCCAGACGCTCACATATTTCAAGTTGAGGCACCCCGATGGAGTTGGCAGACATTGTACAATTTTTAGAAGAAGGGAAGGCTCCAAAATATATTCTGAAATAAAAAAGAAAAGTATTAGCAATGAAGGTTTCCCCATTCACTCTCATGAATGGGTACTTATATAAATTGGGACCCGATAATGTATTGAGGAGATGTTCCCTTGAACATGAACTAGAAAGGATGATGGATGAAGCACATGATGATCCCATTGGCGGTCACTTTTAAGTAGATAAAACAATAAGGAAGATTCTTCAAGTTGATCTATGGTGGTCAACTTTGCATAAAGATTGTCGAACAAAAGTAAAATGATGTGATTTTTTCCAACGACTGGGTCGACCATTATGGAAGGATGAGATTCCTCTAAACTTGGTAAATCCCATTTTACCATTTGATATATGGGAAATCGACTTTGTCGGCCCATTCCCCTAACGAGAAAGATGAATGGGAGCCAAATACATTATCATAGCAATCGAGTACCTAAAAAAATGGGTCGAAGCAGAGTCAGTCGAATCTTGCACCAAAGAAATTGTGGCCAAATTTATCTATGAAAACATCGTTACAAGATTTGGATGTCCACTAACCATAATTAGTGATCAAGGGACAGACTTTGTTAATGGCACAATCAAATTGATACTACAAAAGTTTGTGATTGACCATAGAAAACATTTTCTTATCACCCACATGAAAATGGGGTGATTAAGTCTTTCAACAAAACATTGCATAAAGGATTAACAAAAAATTGTGGGATCGACCAAGATGATTGGGATGATAAGGTGTCGAAAATACTATGAGATTATAGGAATACATACAAAATATCGATTGGTCATACACCATTTAAAATAGTATATCGGTAAGAATATGTAGTACCCCTACACTTATGGATGAATGCAACAAGGGTGTCATTTGTCCTTGGGTATGACCTCATAATAGCCACACAATACCATCTCCATCAATTGAACAAGATAGAAGAGAAACATTTGACTATATTCCATCACCAAGAAGCTCATGAGTGACAACAAAAGGCTTGGTGTGATTCACACATCAAAAGAAAGGATATTAAACAAGGAGATTGGTTCTACTAAACGACATTTGGATTAAAGGAAAACTAAGGAATCTAGAAACTGCTTGGTTAGGTCCATTTGTAATTAAATATATTTGACCAACTGGCGCAATACAACTAAGAACTTTGCAAGGGAATATTATCGTCAACAGGGCCTGACTGAAAAAATATTATCCATAATAGTAATGAGATGCCTATTGGTGAAAAAATCCTTGGAGGTGCCAATAGGCATGGACTAGATTGAAAACCATCTTGTGGCAAACTAGTCTCGAACAAATAAAAACTTAGAGAGAGAGAGAGAGAGATAAACAAGAAAAAAGTTCAATAAAACAATCGATTATGAAAAATTAGGTACAAAATTTCCTAGGTGAAACAAGTTACTTAAGAAAGACATAGTCGATTCAGACCATCAAAAAGTACCATAATTTGAACTCTACAACAAAAATAGTCGACAGAAAGAAACTCTATTTGAAAATTGGCTAACCATAATAGACTAATAAGGAAAAGTCAATGGAACAACCTACAACACCAAGGAAGCATTAACAATTGTACGGGAAAGATCTACTTCAATTATTAGACAAGCGAGTGGGACTCAATTAAGTGGGCTTTACAAACATCAGGTGAGTGGGACATTCAAAAATCAAGCAAGCATGTTAGAAAAATGACCAAGTTAAGAAAATCAACTACCATAAGAGAATCGACCATGCAATTAAGACCAACTATGATAAAAGAATCAATTAGATAAGAAGAATTGATTGATTTAGTTGGACCAACCAAAATAATTCAATCAGCCTTCAAAAGACAATAAACCAAAGAAAACTCATAGACCAAGCAGATAGACCCAACTAGAGAAGATAAATCGACCCAGTCAACCAACTCGACCAACCGAAGAAAATCGACTGCGACCACGAAGTTGACCAATAAAGACAAGTCGATCGAGTCTACAAGACCAACCAAGATAATAAATCTAACTCGACCAAGCACTGACTAGATTTGGTCGACCAAAAAATAGTTGTGGGTCTCACAAGTTTATCACACGAACCAACTTTAATTCCTATAATAAATGTCGAAGTATGTCAATTGGATGACTCTATGAACAAATTTAATTCACCCTGCTACAAAAAACCTATAAATATGGATGCACCATATGACCTAAACACATTATTTTCATCATCATTCAAGTGATTGGTGTGTATAGCAAGAGCATGAGCCACCGACTGATAAGCCTACACAGTTTGAAAAAAAATTCGACTACCAAATCAATCCGACAATGTCGAGGATGAGAGGCCAAATGCCCACCATCGAAACACTGATTGAACCTCAAATGAAGCATAAGTTTGACAAATTGACTACGACTGAGATAGAACTCAAAATGAACAACACTCGGTAAGATAAAATGGATGATATTTCCTAGGAAAATTAGTGGGATAACTTCACCAATTGAGGGATGGTGGCAAGAAAATGGAAAAACATAACCAATGTGCTCTAAAAAGCCCATATTAGGACCTACATGAGCGCCCCTAAGGTAGAATAATTCCAAGGATGGAAGGAAGAAGGAACTAAATTCATCATTAGTCGATACCATGAAGGAAACCTCTAGCTTGACCAACCATTACATATCACAACATGGTTAGTTCATCGAATCACTATTTGGTTGCAACACATTGGAGAGAAAGTTCCAAAGATGACTGAATCAAATGCATGGATCAAAAACTTTATAGGGTTGATCACTGCAAATAACTTGAAAGGGATAATCATCAACCAAGTGAAGGACCAACATGTCAAGTGGGCATGTGTAATCATTGCATTTTTCCTTACCCCTACTGGTAGGGCGTTAGATGTGAAGCTCGCCATGCTGGAGGCCACAGGGTAAGTCACACACTTAGTAAAAGTATACAATTGGGCCGATCACTTAGATGACATCATCAAAATGAATTTCTAGGAGTATGAGAAAACAATATGATTCCCTTCACTATTCATATGGCTAACCATGAGTCAGGTTATCCTAGTCAACATGACAACCATGCCGATCATGCTCAAATACCAATTTTTTTCTAACAATTGGAAAGATTTGACTGGGAGTATTCTAATTGACCAAATGTTCAAATAATGGATCACGAATCTAAAGACTGTTTCACATAGGTGGAGAGTGTCCCAAAATATCCGATGTGCATTCCCATGCACAACACATACTCAACTAAATTTAGAATCAACAAAGGTCTAGTATAGTGATGACATCGTCAAGCAACCAAAAGACTTAAATTTACAAACTGACCATCAAGAATATTTCTAGTGAATTGGAATGAAAATCGAACA